>ML810052.1:65690-87158 GCA_009831015.1 Picea engelmannii
TCCTGGTCCAACCAAGGTCTAGCAGGGTTGTTCTGATTTGCCATTGGGGTAGTGGGTGTAGAAGGCTGAGAAGGTGATTTGCCTTCGTCAGAAGAGGAATCTCCTCCAGAAGAAGAAGGAGATGAGGGAGGTGGTGAAGGAGGTATCCCAGATCCTCCTACGGCAGGATTATTGTTTGGATCTGTAGGATTCACAGTAAGGTCTATATCACCTAGTTGTTCTCTGACTTCAGAGAAGTCTAGAGGTTGACCCCACGAGCGATTTGGTTGCCTAAGACTAGCAAAGGCTTTATGTGATTTAATAAGAGATTGTCTAAAAATTTCTTGTATATCACCTCCTGTAGGATTAGGGGTTGCTGGCTCAACTGTGATCTGAGGATCTTCGGTTGAAGTAGTTGTTGTTTGAGGGGGAATACTATCGAATGAACGACTTCTAGTCACTATAAGGGAGCGATTAGGGGGAGAAGGAGTCTTGTGACCACCTCATTCCATCAATTTAGTTAGGCCCTCCTTCTAGCGCCATTTGTTGACTGGCGAAACTGATCGTCCGTCAACTGGGAGAGTGGAACCGGTCCGAGGTTGTCTAAATAACCCAAGCCATTTGGAATCGACCACCCTGAAGAGTTTAACGACTCCGTTGGCCGCTCTAAGGTCTTCTATGAAAACCAAAGAGAAAATATCTGAGCTAAGAAATCTAAAGGAAACTAGAAACTAATAAAACAAAGAAAAAGAACTAAACTAATAAAGGAAACTAAAAACTAATAAAGCAAACTAAACTAACTACACTAATCTAACTATAAATTACTAACTAATTATACATACAAGATACTAACTATGATTATAATAACTCAAATCAACTACCTAATTATCAGCTATGATATTCCTTATTCACAAATGTATAATATGGACAAACTACAGATTTGATTAAAACCTGCAAAACTCATGTGATCGCTGCCCTGAGACAGCTAAGGATCTCTTTTTTGATTTTTGTATTTATGAAAAAGAAAGAAAGGTAACTGAAATTAAACAATCTAATATATATTACTGAAATTAAACAATGTAATATAAATCTAACTAAAATTATATCTAAATTAAACTACTTAATTGAAACAGTAAACAACTAACTAATTGACCTGGAAACGCTCCAAGTCTGCCCTATGTAAGATTGCTTCTTAAGCCGATTGGAGGAAGAAATTCACACCATTTAGTCCTTAAGCTTCTCGAAAATGATCAGCTATGCTGCTTCTTGAAGTATGTTACAGGACAAACAAGACATAAAAGAAAATCATAACAGTTTTCTGATGATAAATCTCTGCAATAAGGGAAACCTATTATGCAGAAAACTTATATAAAAATTCAATCTATGAAGAAGACAAAGCTATCATTCATAAAATGAATCAACAACTGTTATGTTCTTTATTTCTTTGGAAGCAACAATATATGTATAACAGTAAGAGATTATATCAAATGCACGTGATTTAGATAGAAAAGTAATACTAAACCATAAACAAAATGATATACAAAACTTGGGACAAAGTATCGATATATTGAAAAGCAAAAGCTATGACAACACATCAATTCTGCTCCAGTTTGAATCAGAATTACATATCCTTGTTCTCCCACAACTGAGGATGATAGATTATTACAAAACCATAGGTTTATATAGATTTCTCACAAGGTAAAACATCCTTGTGAATAATAGTAAACAGTTTTACACAATCTGGGAATAATCCCAAAATCCCTTAAACTAAGTAACAAAAAATGCAAGTGAAATCCTTAAGATATCTTCCAACTTCTCCTCATATCCATTGCCAATTCGAATTTTCCTGGAATAGACACAAAGATAAAGTTAGAAGAACATTTTATTAAGGAAATAATAGAATTTTGACTCCACAGACTCAGCTACAGAATCATCTGATTTTGTAGCTAGTCAAGAATAGCCAACAGGACCAGATTTCAATCAGATAAAATCAAATCGAATCATCTTTTAATAATCCTCAAAATGAGTCACTAATAATCCAATTGAAATTATCATCTAAGTCAAATTGCATCGAAAGAAATTTAATTGAAACAAAGTACCGAAATATTTCTGTCTTTAATTACCATAAGGTATAGTCAAACTTTGACAGGTCGAAATTGGACATTGAATCAAGTTCGAATGAGATACGATACAATCGTAGTCAATAATCATGATTAAACAGGATAATAACCATATCAAATAAGATTTGCCACAACCTAACTATAATCAATATGATTTGAACATCAAAACATACGTTACAGCTGTAGCAATATGGATATCATTTCAATCAATAGTAACGATAGAAAGGCTGTAAAGATTCAACGCGATATTCATTCTATTCTGATCAAATAAGTGAAAGCTGTTACGATACACATTTAACGAAACATGTGTAATAATCTTGACCAAAATCATCATCTATTTTAATTGTTGGGTATGACACAGTCAAAATCGAATAGTATTGCTAACTGTAATCTGAACAACAATCAAACAAGATCGGGTTTAATACAATTATAGACGAATTGTTGTTCTGGGCATGTCGTTTTGTTTTACAACTTCGTTTGTGACTAAAAATATAGTGTCGTTCAATTTCGCAACAGAACAGGGTCGACTTGCCTTACAAAATGACTGACAAGAAGTCGGGTTATTGTTAGGATTTGCATCAATTCTCAATATAAAACAAAACCCCTTTTTCAACAAAATCAAAATCATATCCAGGCTGGTCAAAATTACATGCAAGCAACAGATAATCACGGTAGGTATGTCATAACCAATTCGAATTACCATATAGATTGTGTTTCAAAATGTTGCAATAAAATTTGCCTATAATAGATACAACAGAACCTTCAATCATAACAAATTTAACTCAAACGGATCCAACAATTGATTACTGAAATCAAAACCAAATCCAACTCAAACTATAAACAAAATTCGATTTAACAAATCAAATCCTATACAGCGATGCATGTTTATGTAACCGAGTAAGTCAATAATGCATATAGAGTTCACGAATATGCCATATAAATGAGCAAGGGTTATACCAGCTAGACCGCTGAGATTATGTCAATTTTGAATTGACAATTGCTGTAGCAGACTCGACATTTTTGAACAGGATCGAACCCGTAGTTCATTGCTTCTTGTCGTTGGGTTGTTCTTTTACATTCTGACCAGTGAGCTTTGCCACTTGGTTTTCCAAATAGTGAATTTTGGATTGCAATTTTGGGACATCCAAGTAGTATCTCTCCAACCACAACCCACACTGACCGCAAGGTGGAGCAACAGTTTGAACAGAAGGGGGTTTTGATGATTCCCCGAGGGTTTCATGGAGTGGTTCAATACCAGGAAAGTCAGGGTTAGCCTGCAGAAAAGGAGATAAGTTCTTGACGAAATCATGAGGAGGTTTGCCACACAATCCCTCGGAGTAAGGATATTCTTCGGCGAGAAATCGTTCGATGTCTGAATCAGAGTCCTCGCTGAACACGATAGGATCTTATTTGGCAGGGGGGCTTAGATTTATTCCTCTCCATGCGAGAGATCAACCTTGCATTTTTCTTGCCTCTAGTATTAGCACTAGTCTTCGCTCTAGTCTTTTTGGTTGTAGGCTTAGCAACTTCGGTATGTTTAGTCACAACCATAGGCAAACTCGTAGGTGACTCGGGCTTAGGTTTGGGTAACAAAACACTAAAAGGCATAGGGGTAGGTTTGCTCTCAGTCACCATGGGCTTATCCACCTGTGGAGGGTTAGACTCTTCAAAGCCATTATGGCTGAGAAAATCATGCCAAGAATCATGACGTAACCCCAATTCATGAACCAAAATCATTTTAATCAACCCCACATGGAAGAGGATAGTGTCATCCTGGCTACGCTTGTATCGTTTAGCCATTTTGAATAGAATTCGGTGTAGATAGTGAGGCATACTTAGTTCGAAACCCATGAAAACCATTAATAAATGCAGGTGAAACAAGAAAATAAACCCGTACCTTCCTTCATAAGTAACGAATTGCTTGATAATCATCAAGAGATCATACCAGCGGGGTTTCAACATATTTGCAGGCAAACCTCTGTCGCATGAGTTCACTGTGCGAGATTGGAACAGCAATGTCCATGGGACATCATCTACCTTGAAACTTTTCGACCATTTTTGTCCCTTGACAAGCAGGCTGGTTGCCATGCTGAGAAACTGTTCAGTGATTTCAAGCTGGACATCTCCAACTTTGGCTCGGCAGCCATCGAACGATAATGCAAATTGCCGAGCCACAGTGAAGTTATAACCATCAAACTTCCTTATGAAAGCGATCCACCCATGATCTTCCAGGTCGCTATATGCACCATCAAATGTCAACAGTGCTTGGAACCCATTGGGCTCGGCCCTTACAACATGAGCCATGGCTTCTGTACATGGTAGGGTTTGAACTGAATGAAACAATTCACAGAGTCAGAAACGATAGGGTTTGACAACTTCAGTGCTCGACGAGACCGGAATTAACTACATGGGTGTGAAGGTGGTGGGATTACCACCGCCATGCATTGTATTAATTACTGAGTACAGTGTTGTTATAATCATAATCATTTATACCATGCATATCGACCAACAAATAGGTGTATCATCATATTAACGTGTCATTCACCCGAAACAGAACCAACACCATACGTTATACTCATGCGCCAAGTGTACAGTTCAATCCAACACAATATCCAACACTAACCATCGATCCATCGTGTCAATTAAATCATGCCAATACATAGCTCGAAACTATTGATCGCTCAATGTAATGTCAATTCATAAAACCATATATCCAGCATCGATTTAAGATTGAAATCCATAATGATTAATCAATGCGCCTTCAAACCATTGCTATTTCTCAAACTGACCTTATAAACTTACCAATGCATTCATTTGTGTAATCAAATGTTTATATTTCAAATCTTTTAGAACATTGTAACCAAAATTTCTCATATAATAAATGAGTCAAGAGCCCATAGCACTAAGAATAAAAGCATATAAGACCAAATCCATCATAACTTTTATAAGATCAGAATAAAACCAATAAATCTTCATGCTCAAAGGCTTAATAATCAAACAGATCCAAATGTGCAATCAAGGTAAGAGTATGCTAAAGGACATAAGTTCGAAAAATCTTCTGCAACCATATGATAAACCAATGGTCAAGTGTCTTTTGGAGAAGTCAATAAAAGACAACTACAGTCCAAATGATGAAAGAGGTATTTTCACACTTACAGTTGTGAAAATCGAACTGAAACCAAATTGCATTTGTCACAAAAATGAAACAAATGTCTAGAAGTACAATGCGACGATGATTTGTCATTAACGAGACAAGGGGTGTAGGCAGCGTTTTTTAAGAGCAATAAAAAAATGAATTGGCTACCAACAGTCCCAAGGTACTAATTGGTTTCTAAGTCTAGTTCTTGGATGATGTGTTGAAGTCGACAGGAATAGACTCGTCGAAGGAGGCCCTTGATGTATCCCCCATCAATGACATGAAACTAACATAGAGATGTAATTGGTCGATCAAATGAACATAGACTGACACGCGTATTGAAACAGGATATTTGTGATGGCTAACTCTCGAGGCAGATACTTCCCTTGAACAATGAGGCACATCAACAGAAACTTGACATGGACCAAAAATTTATGATGCAGTGGATACTGTGACTTTCGTTAGGTGACCCAAAGGAGTAAAATAAACTCAGAGGATTGGCTCAATGAAGAGGTTTAGTGGATTAAAATGTGTGCAAAGAGAAAGTGTCGTGTTGAAGGGCGACTGTAAGAGTTATTGGTAGTGTTCTCAAAAAATAGCTTCGCTTACTTCTTTCAAATTTTCCCCCATCCAGATAGACTAGTACCTCTTTTTAAATTTAACAAGCTCGAGGACGATAACACATGCTCGATATGAATCACCTTCGATAAGTCCCTCTTCCTCTATTTAACAAACTGGAAGAAGTAAGGGTTCGGTCCCATATGGGTCCTTCAATGTATGATTGTTTAACAAGTCCAGAGAAGGTAAAATCGATGATTTTTCATATTTAAAGAGTCTGAAAACAACTTAAAGACGACTTCAATGTTGTCCTTTTTCATAATGTTAGTCTTGCAAGGACGAAAAAGAGATAAATTATCACTCGAAAGATGCCCTTTCAAACCTTTTAATGAGTGGGAAAGGAATCAATATCACTCAACAATATTTTCACATTTATAGAGTCTGAAAAGAGCTCAAAGACGACTCCAAGGGGTTCCTTTTTCATATATCCATGTGATTCCAAAAAAGTGATAAAAGTCTACTCGGTTACATTCTCATGTTTTTTCGAGCACGAGAAAGAACAAAGACTAAGCTTGGTATGCCCCCGTCTTGAAAGATAGTGTCTTAACTCTAGAATGATCATCAAAGGTTAGAGACATGCCCTTCAAGCTTCAATTCATTCACCGACTTTGAGGTTGTCACCAATTTCTTTACTAGACGGAGAAAAAGAATAAGAGTGGATGAAAAGAAGGTTCAAGAGAGGTGACTGTTTCATTTTTTAACGATCTTGACACAGAAAAATAACTATGCTCAGGTCTTCGGGTTCAATCCCTAGATTGTTGTTTCATTTTTTAACGAGCTTTCTATAGAGAGTAAAACTATGCTCAAAGCTTTTGTTTCATTTTTTAACGATCTTGCTATAGAGAAGAGAAACTATGCTCCTGACCTCTGTTTCATTTTTTCACGAGCTTTCCACAGAGAAGATAAACTATGCTCGTGACCTCTGTTTAATTTTTTAACAAGCTTTCTACAGAGAAGAGAAACTATGCTCGTAGACTCTTCTTAATCATGGCTTCCAAGAGAATAACGCTCTGGAAGGACACCATGTAAAGGGACAAAACTCATTCATGGCTTCCAAGAGATCTTCACTATATGGAAGAAAATCACTCTGGAAGGAACACATGTCGAGGGTCGCGACAGGGGTAAGGAGATCAGGCTCCAATAACCCTACTGAAGATATCACCATGTCAACTACTAGATCCAAATCATCGGAAGTCGAAGGCATGGGAGATAACGCCACATTATTGACATGTGGTGGGGGCGATATTGTCATCATATAAGAACCATTCAGGGAGCTAATCCAGTCAGTACCGATGAAAGAAAGTTGATTAATAGTCACAATTTTTCCATCGTGAGGGAAATATATCACACGAAAAAGAGTGGACACAATAGCTTTCATGGAATAGACATAATCCCACCTAAGGAGTAAAGTGAAATCCAAAGGGTCTCGGACTACCATGACATCAATAAAGACATTTTTACGTCCCAAACTTACCAGAAATTGAGGAAGGGTCCCTAAAGGTTGGCTAGTTCTTCTGTTAAAAGATAAAAAATTATGTGTAACCGAGACAAGCTGAGGACAACCCAAAGTGTGCCAAGCAACAGAGGAAAAAATACTAACGGATGCACCTTCATCTATCAGCATTTGAGGAACATCCCGACCACAAACCTGTATTGTAATCTAGAAAGGAATGTGTGAGGTAAGACAAGGTCCTGTTAGCACACCCCAATAAAAAAGGATGGCCTCATTGCTTGGAGGGGGTTTCGCGAGAGAATGAGTAATGCCCCCCAGCACGATAGATTTTGTATCAATGAGAAAAACGTGGGCAGTATCAGGTTTACTCTCGAGAGGGAGATTAGGATCGACCGATGATGGGATTAGATCGAAAATGCAGGCACTCTTTAGAGGAAGAGTGGGATTGACTGATGATGGGATCGGATCAACTACGCAGGCACTCTTCAAAGGAGGAGTGGGATCGACCGATGACAGAACTGGATCGACCACTTGGGTTTCATTCTCCAAGGGGAGAATGGGGTCGACAGGTTGAAAATGGATCGACTGCTTTGGTGTCACTCTTTAACGGGAGAGTGGGGTTGACCGAGGATGAAAGCGGATCGACTATTTGGGTTACACTTTTGATGAAAAGTAGGGTTGATCAATGAAGGAACCATATCAACTACTTTGGTGAGTGGTTCAACCGAGGATGAAACTAGATTGACCACCTGATCAACCGGATTGATCGGGGATGGAACCTAATTGATCAGTCCATCAACTAATGATGGATTGGGGGAAATCTTATGATAGCCTTTTGGAAGTTGATTTTTTTCCAAAAGAGAAGAAGCTTCGACAATGCAAGGACAAAGGTGAGAATAATGATCACCTTTGCATAACATACAAGGGAATTTGATAGTTGTCTTCTTCTTACCAACCTTAATGTCACTAGTTGATGGGGTATCACCGGCATGACCAAAAGAGGCCAATGACGTGGAGGACCACATTTCTAAGACATTGGGAATACCAGGGAAATAACTCAAAAAGTGGTCACCCTTACAAAGACTACAAGGGAATTTGGGTTTCAGATTCTTCATTTTAATCTTGTTGACCTCATCAACACTCCCAGTGGTATTAACAGTAGCTGGTTGTTGGGATTCAACATCTGATATTGTTGGAGCCTTGGTCCTTTTCGAGCTCCTCTTCTTCTTCTCTTTCTGTTTCTTCTTCTTTTGATCAACTTGTGTACTTGCTTTAGAGATTTCACTAGATGAATAAGGATAAAGGGAAGGAGACTTAATGGGTGAAGAAGGAGAAATGTTGACATGAGGTTGATGTGTGGGTGGTGTACTGACATCTAAAGTATTAGGTGCAGTTGAAACATTGGGAGGATTTGAGATCACTGGAGTGGGGAACAACCAAACCGGTAATCCGATGGTGAGTCCAAGAAGACTTAGTGTGGCAATGTATGGAGGACCAAAGTTTCGAAAATAAGGAAAGGTATAAGGTTCCCCAGGAGAAGGGGTTCCTCCATTTGTACTCTCAGGATTTTATGCCATTAAAACTGACTCGACCTAAGGTCCACTAAGTAACACAACCAACACACGCTATGAATCTGAGAAGAAAACAATCAAACAAAACCTTCCCACAATGAAACCACTAGTTGGTGATGAAATCCAACTTCACAACATCAAAATAGGAAGAGGCAGGGATAGAGAGGGTGGATCAATTCCATTGGTGACATTCTTAATGGACTTACGCCTTGGTGCAAGATTCCACGCAGTAATTGTGGATCCTGAGTGAGTTTGACCAATGTCTATTCCATGTACAGTGAGACTTCCCTTCATCGTCACCTTGTGTGAGACCCTAAATATTATGGCTACTAAGGCCACCAATTCATAGTCAACCCCTTTTTAGGTATAGTCGACAGTCTGCTCTGAATGTATGGGCAGGATAACAAGTATGAAATCAACTCGAGAGGCTCCCACACATAATTGTGGGTATACCCTCAAGTGACCCCCAATATACGATCCAACCACTACAAATAGTTGAACCAGGGAGGGACAATCTCTGTAACTCACTAGAATGCGACCACATGCATAACCCCTATGTGAGAGGGGGATCCTAGAAATCCTATACGACAATTGTATTTTTTCTCCCTATCGCAAGATGCTAAGTTTGTTTGATAGCTTTGGAAAGTTATCCTTTCAACCTATTCCAAATTTCTACACCTTAAACTAATGTAGGTTTTCTAACAAAGATGTAAAAAGTATGATAAATTTTAGTTAAGCGTTGATTTTAGTGGTTTTTGTTTACTCAAAGGTGTATGAGAGTGAAAACTGGTGATATTATGACTTATTTCCCAAAACATGCATAAGAAATGATAAGAAATTTTTTCTTTCAATGAATGTCTAATTAAGGGAAGGAGAAGGATTTTCCTTTCACTGTCAAACACTAAGATGTGATGACCTCATGCAATAGTCCTCAATAAGGAATCCAATACAATGATAAAATATTTATATGTGATTGATAACCAGTAGATGTAAATCTTCCTATGCTAATCATACTTCAAGAGTTGTGAGATTTAAGCAATCTGGAAGTAAACTTCACATAAACCAAAAGACACCCTTGTTATGATCAAACAAGAAACAAAAATCCAAAAACCCAAAAGGAAGGAGAAAGAGCTTGGACAAGACGACTCAAATATTAGAAATAAAAGTACAAAAGACCTTTGAAACTCCTTACAAATTTTTCACTCACTCAGATAAACGAGAAGAAAACGACAAATTGACTCCAAATCATGAAGGACAAAGAGTTATTTCAAAGTAAGGACAAATGTCAAAAAATCCAAACAAAAGAAAATGAATCCTTAGAAAATAGGGTATTGAAGGCCAATACCAAGATGAACTGAGAGTATGAGACCTTGAGCAAATGTAAAAAGAAAAAACTGAACCCAAAAAATTGAAAAACTAGAAGGTTTTCACTGAAAATGGGATAGCTCTATGGTGTAAGGGGTACCAAAGCGCTCCAACACTCTGTGTAAGGCCAACATGGAGTGTTCGCGCTCTTCTAGAAATGACAGGGGAGCGCTCTACTACAAAATCTCATAAAAGTTCCGAGAAACTCAAAAATTCAAGAAAATTTAGTTAATCAGGGTGATCATGATGACATAAAGAGGCAATCAAACCAATATAATAATACAAAATAAAATGTGGAGAAGATCAAATCAATGGGAAAAGGGCCAAAACAAGATCTGGGAATGGAAACAAAAATCAGAGTATCTTCCCCAGTGGAGTTGCCAATTTCTGTTGTAGGTGAATCCCCCTACGGACAAGTGGATTCCCTCTTGGTCTCTAGACTCTTAAGGCCAAGACAAAAAATCTCTTAACATGGACACTGACTTCCTTTTATATCTAATCAAACTAATCAATGAAAGAGAAGGAGAAATATATGTACCTTATTAGCGATATTTGTCCTTGCAAAGTCCAGGCGAAGCCTCGATCCTAAGCTCCCTGATAGGTCCTATAAAACAAAAAATGGTACAAAATAATTCCTACTCTACTGAGATTAGCTCCGACATAGATCCATCTATTATAGACAAAATTATATGGAACAAGCATAAGTTTGAAAGAAACAGGCTAATCATTTATTATTAATGAGAAGTAAAAGTACTTACAATCCTTTGAATGAAGGTGCAACAGCTTCTTCCAGTTCTCCTTGTCCAACCCCTTTTCTCGATTAATCTCCATTGATTAATTTTATGACATCTCACTCATGAGATCATAAGTTTGATGTAATTATCAATCTCCATTGTCTGTCAATACCACTTATAGGATCATAAGTTTGGTATCAATCTCTAGTCTCTATTGTACCTTTCACCATGAGAAGACTTCCTTATATAACCTTGGAGAGGTCCAACCACTTGAGAGATGTTTGGGATGAGTTTAGGATTCCTCTCCTTCAGTTTAGGATCTCCCCTAAGATCGTTCCTTGACCATCTATTCAAATCCAACTACCTTCAGGAATTGAGGGATTCTTCCTTGATTTGCCTCAACAAACCCAAAATTTTCTCACAAAAGGGTAGCGCTCCCCCAAAAGGGTGCACAGGGTGATCATGCACTCCCCCAAAGAGGCTCAGGGATCTCCAGTTCTCCATGACAGTGGGTAGGGGATCTCGCCTATCCAAAATTCATTTTTTAGTGGTTTTTCCAATGGCAAAAGGTTTGTACTCCCTGTCAACTGATTTATCTTCTTCCAAACTAGCCTTTGAGGTGTCTTAAGTGTCTTTATGATGTCGTTAGAGTCACTACATAGGCAAGGTGGAAATATGATTTTTTTGACACTTGAAACACTTATAGTCAAGATGCGACACTTGTGGACAAGATGTGACACTTATAACACTCGTAATGATGACACTTGTGACACTATCAACGTGATTAATTTTGAGGTGTAATAGTTAGGGTTTTTTATGAGGATTGTAATGGCTATAAACCTGTAAAATAGTATAAATAAGAACCTAGGAAGTATATAAACGGGGATTTCAGTTAAGGAAATAAAAGGTTCATATCACTTTGCAGGATTGTCGATTGTAAGAAGTTGGGAGAAGAGTCAAGTAAGGGAGATGTTTTAGGGTTAGGTCATAGAATGAGGAGCCTGGTCTGATATAGTCCACCTCACAGAGGGTTCCCACCCTCAATATTAATTTTATTACCAATATGTAATGTGTGCAACACAAAATTTTGCAGCAAATTAAATAAAAGGGCAGAGAATACATATCTTTGTGGACGTATCCCCGGGAGGGGGTGAACCACAGTAAAAAAATGGGTTATGTGTGATTTTTAATGAATGCTTAGTTTTTGTTAATGATTAGCTTATGAATGAATGATTAAACTAGATGTATCAACATTCATGCATATATATAAACATGAATAAATCCTAGAAATACTTAAATAATTAACAAGATTAATGCATAATGAAGGAAGAAAACAACCACAGCTCCCCACTCATTCCTAGAATACAAACACATGAGTATTGTAGTCTCTTATAAAATGTATATTGGGTGAAACTACATTGTTCACCCTATGCACAGTGTTTCCTTCTATTTTACCAAGAGGGCCAATAGTTTTTTAGGGTTTTGTTGGAAACCTGTTGAGATCAGAACCTGGGTCAACCCAAGAAGAGGTAAGAGGAAGAAACTCAACTAAGATAAGAAGATAATTTATACTAAATGTCGACATTGGGGATTTCAATATGGGTGATGTTATACTTGATTTAGGCTCTGAAGTAAATGTCTTACCTAAGAATACGTGGCAGTGTATGGGGGAACCTACCTTAGGATATTCACCTATCCAGTTGAAACTAGAAAATCAACATAGGGTGTTGCCTATTGGAAGACTTAAAGGTGTGACAGTATATTTGGATGGAGTGTGAACTATGGTTGATTTTGAAGTGATAGAGATAGTGGATGCTACGACACCTTAACGAGAATTTCTTGGATTAGATTGGGCATTTGATAACCAGACCATAATCAACCTGAAGATAAGAAAAATGAATTTTGAATTAGGAGAATATACAGTCATTGCACCACTTGATCCATTAGAAGGAGAAACGTTTGTAGAAGACACTTATTTATATCTGGAAGAAATAAACAAGTTGTATAGAACCACTGTGTGACAAGAGGATTATGTTAACCCAACTACAGATGGGGTAATTTGTTGGAGAAGCATTACATCATGTTCTTCCTACTCAAATACAGGTTTGGAGAATTAGAAACAACGATTACATGAAGTTTCCAAAAGGAGGTGTGAAAGAATATATTGTGTAGTAATATGGGTTGGTACAAAGATAAGAGAACCTACCAGCTTTCATGGGCTACATGTAAAATTACTTAGAGGAATTATTGACAAAATATGAAGACGAAGTGTTAGACAATCAGAGGCTTTTATCCCTAGATATTTCACTCAAGGAAACACCTGAAAGATGGTGGGGTGTGCACAAATAAAAAATTCAGGACTGGTATCAGTGTAAATGACTATTGCGCATTAGATTTGGTGCAGAACAGGGAAGCAATAAAATGCAGAGGAATGATGGACAAGTAAAACCAGTGGAACACTTGGAGAAGTGCAAGGCACAATGGAGTATGACACCACCAAAGGAATGGCCTCATCACTTTATCCATACATTGGAAGGAATCCCAGGGAGTTGGTATATAGAATATTATGATATGCACATAGGCAATACAGAATGGACAAGATTACAAAATAATTTTGTAGTAACTTTATCATTTGAACATGAGAACCCCAACATTGATTCAACACTAAATAGGATATGGGGAATGATATTTACTGATGAACCAGAGGTTGAAATCATGATAGAATACCAACAACAGAACATACAGACAATCAAAGAGTTACTTTCATGATATCATGTGGAAGAAGAAGCACTAGATGAAGATGATCTGTACAACATTCAGATCACATAGATTGAAGGAGAAAGAGAGGTGTAAGGTCCATATCTGGAGTCAGAAGTATTTGTTGCACCAATCAAATTTAAGAAAGTCAACATTTGGAGGAATGAAAATCCTAAAATGGTGAGTATTGGAGACTATTCGGATGAGCTAACAGTAAAAAGAATAACAGAGTTACTACGTGAATATAGTGACCTATTTCCAACAACCTTTATAGAGATGAAAGGCATAGTAGGGGAACTAGGATACCCCTCAAACCTGAGGCTAGACTTTCCAGGAAGAGACCTTATAGATTGAATCTAGTGCATAAGAAGAAAGTAAAAGCATAAATTGATCGAACGTTGGAATCTTGTATCATATAACAAGTAGAGGAATATGAATGGATCTGTCCTATGGTAGTCTAAGAAAAAAATAAAGGGAGGATAAGGATTTGTGTGGATATGAGGAAAATTAATGATGCTTGTTTACATGACCATTTGCCTAACCCATTTACAGATGAGGTTTTAGACAATGTGGGAGGCAATGAAGCATATTCGTTCATAGATGGATTCTGAAGTTACCAACATATTAAAATAGCTCCATAGGATATGTATAAGACTAATTTTGCTACATAATGGGGATCCTACCAATATACAGTCATTCCATTTGGGTTGAAGAATGCACCAACTATTTTTTCAAGAGTCGTCATAGCTACTTTTAAGGAATTCATACATCAGTTTCTAGAAGTATATATGGATCATTGGACTATATATTGTCTTTTAAAGGACCATGTATAAGTGTTAAGACAAATGTTGGAAATATGTAGGAAATGTCAGATATCACTAAATATCAAGAAATGCATTTTTGGTACACCTTTTGGAATATTGTTTGGACATATAGTGTGTAAACAAGGTTTACTAGTGGACCCTACTAAGATTTCATTCATTGTGAATTTATCACCACCGGCAGTGCCCCAATTAAGAGAAACAATGGGACATACAGGATATTACTAGAAATTTATAAAGGGGCATGCACATATTACTGCACCAATGGAAAATTTGTTAAAGAAGGACAACATATTTCAGTGGAATGAGGATTGTCAGCAAGGATTGGACACTTTAAAGGAAAACATGGTAACAACAACTATACTAGTATTTCCAGATTGGGAAAATACATTTATGTGAAAGTATATGGATCAGCCATAACACTTGGAGAAATTCAAGTGCAACCAGGAGCAGGGGACTTAGACCATTCTATAGCCTTTACAGAAAATTGTTAGAATCAAAATAGAATTATAACACCATGGAAAGAGAAGGCCTAGAAATGGTATATGCAATTTAGAAATTCAGGCACTATTTATTGGGTAAACACTTCAAAATGTTCACAGACCATTCTTCCCTCAAGTATATAGTCAAAAACCAAGTGTTGGGGGGGACGATATGTGGATGGATATTATTATTTCAAGAAATTTATTTCAAAGTGATAGTCAAACCAGGGAAGTTGAATGCAGGACCAGATCACCTGTCAAGGGTAACTAATGGAGAAGAACCTAGTAACTTGGAAGAAAACTTCCATGATGCACAATTATTTTCAGTAGAAATAGTTGATGAATACTTCACTAATATTATTGAATAATTAAGTACATGGGTTGTGCCACATGAGTTTAGCACTACCCAAAAGAAAAGTTTGGTATTTAGAGTTGTATAATATCAACTCATTGCAGGACATTTATACAATATGGGCGCAAATAAAATTTTGAGAAGGTGTGTATTGGAACATGAACGACCCATCATTTTAGTAGAATCTAACAAAGGTATATCTAGAGGACATTGTGCAGGAAAAGATATCGTGCAAAAGGTATTGTACATAGGATTATGGTGGCCAACAATCCATAAAGATGCCAAGGAATATTGCTAGCAATCTAATGTCTGTTAGAGGGTTGGCGAACCCAATAGAAAGGATGAGATACCCCTAATACCACACATGACTCTGCAAGTATTTGACAAATGGGAAATAGACTTTGTTGGAATGATTAATCCACCAACAAAGAGGTGAGGAGCTAGATATATAATTACTGGGACTGAATATTTAACAAGATGGGAAAAAGAAACTATTGGATCATGTTGTCATTGATGCCAACGGTTTGATTATTTGGGAGATTGTTGGATCATACATCATTGATGCAAATGGTTTGATTAATTGATGCCATTGATTGATTAACAATTGATATGATGCTCTTGATGAGAATGATATATTTCCAAGTGGAAACCAATTGATAAAGATAGATCATTGATATGATTCCCTTGATGAGAATGATATATGTCCAAGTGGAAACCAATTGAAAAAGATGGATAATTGATATGAAGCATTGATGAATATGGATCAATGAGTTGTCATTGATACATGATGCATAGTTGATATATATGATGCAGTGGTGAATTGGTGCAATGATGAATCATTATTGTCTTATCATGGTTGATAAGGTGCACAAATGGATGAACTCCAAAGTGGTCCCTTTATGGAGAAAGCCCTCATGGGAAGACACTTTACGGATTGAGATATCCTAGAAGAATGGTTGGAGGACCCATGCTTTCATGTGGATTAATGAGATGAAGATCAATGAATTTGTTGGTGAAACTATCCTAGATGGATAGTGCTTGACATGCTATTTTCGGTGGTATGTGGAATGTCACATAACTCCTCACGGTTTGAGAGTTATGGCTCTACAAAGTTGAAGGACCCCCATATGATGGCTTGAAGCCCCAAAAGGTCAAAGAAGTCAAAGTACTTGAAAATAAGAAATCATTATTTAAATGATAAAGTAAAATGACAAAATCAAGAAAGATTATTTAAATGATAAAATGAAGTGACAAAATCAAGAAGGAATATTTAAATGATAAATTATTGGAGAACTTTCTATTCATGGAAAGTGGTTAACCCTAAAATATGGAAAATAGGTTAAGTAACCTAGAAATGGGTTAAGGAACCTAAAAATGGGTTAAGTGACCTAGAAGATGAAAGTATAAATAAGAAGCCAGGATCTCTTGTTAAATACGCATTCGGTGAGAATCCTTTCTATGGATCAATGGAGAGCTTCTTGTGAATATATTTTGGAGTATTGATGTAGAGATTCTTGTGAGAGCATCTTAGTGATATGGATATCTTGATCATGATTGAAGATCTACTCTACGGAAGAGAGGGAGAAGAGGATCTCATGGATGCATCAAAGTTTCGGCAATGTTAGAGATATTGACAACAAAATTCTCAGATTCACAGAAAACCCTATTTTATGATGCCCACGCAGGTTGTCTATGTATAGGGTGCATGTACACACAGGCTGGATGTGTATAGGGTGATTGTACACACGGTCTGACTATGTACAGGGAGCGTGGAGTGGATAAAATCATGGATATTTGTGTTTGAGTTGGTGCCAAGTTCTTAGATGATGAGGCAGGTTCCATATCTACATTCTATGGCCTCGGATCTATCACTGAGACACTGGTATGGTTACATTATTGTCTTGATGGATACTATTGTTTAATGTGTTGTGAATTATTAGGGCATTCTTGGTATGGATTCTATGATGTGGTTCAGTTTGGTTGATTTGGTTAATGGAGTGAACAGTACTCTTTTGATTCAGTGGTGACATGATTGCTATGGTATACTAGTTGTATATACATGATTGAGATAGCCTTCATATTGATTTGTTGTGGAGCATGAGAAAGCTATTGGAGAGCTTGGATGTTTTGTTATTGGTTGTGGGTCAGTTTGGACAGTGGAAGACAGAAGAGAAAGTGATTGTAGGTTGCAGAGGATCTGAGCATGTGAAGCAAAGAAAAACCCTAGTTTCTCAGAAGCATACGCTTGTTGCATTATACACTGGCCGCGTGCACATGCAGGCTATAGTGAGCCAGGGCACGTACACACATGGGCTGCACTACTGACAGGTCGCATACCTGTTGACAGATTGATATCTATTGAGGATTGTTGCCTCATCTCAGTTGGTGCTAAGGGTGTAAGATGAGTCTTGCATTATAGAGAATTTGTTCTTACAGATTTGTACTCTATTCAGTTGTTGCTAATAAACCCCAAGGATCATAGTCAGTAATAAAAAGAAAATTCTACATACACCTTGTGTTCTTTGTGTTCATTGTGGTGATGACTTGTTGATGATATATTGTTGATATATGTTGTTGATATGTGCTCACATCTAACTGGTTATAAATGACATCAATGGGTAATAAATGAATGTTGAATGCTAATTGATGAGTTTTTGTGCAAGAGGGAAGTTTTGGGAAAAAGATCCCCACACTCATTCAACCCCCCTCTAAGTGTGGTATGTGTGTCAAACAACACCAATCAAAGACTGTAGTACAGAGACAACACCACACTTAATATTTGAGAAAGTGATCACCATATTTGGATGTCCCAAGATTTTTATGAGTGACCAAGGAACTCAGTTAATCAATAATGCCATTAGGGATATGACTGAAGAGTTCAAAGTCTATCACTAGAAGATTACACCATATCATCCTCAGGAAAATGGAACAGTCAAAGATTTCAATAAGATTTTGGAAAATGCTCTGAATAAAATATGCAATGTCAAAAGGGATGATTGGGACTTGAAAATACCAGTATTACTATGGGCATAGAGGACCACATGAAAGAAGTTGACAGGATAGACACAATTCATATTGGTGTAATGGCATGAAACAATGGTTCCATTAGAATTTATGGTACCCAATATGCATGTAGAAGAAATTACCAACATGATAGAAAGAGGCGCAATACAGGAGAGGTTAAGTCAACTAATGGAAATAGAAGAGGACAATATTCTAGAATATTTCACTAAGAAGTATAGAAAGCAAAAGATAAATCATGGCATGACAGACATACTAAAAATAAGAGTATTAAGGAGGGAGAGCTAATTATTCTCTATGAAAACAAATTTTTCCAACACCCTCGTAAGTTTAGAATGCATTGGATAGGGCCATATGAAGTAAAGACTATCACAGGTGGGGGATCTATGTAGCTAAAAGAATTGGGAGGAATGGACATAAAAGGAATGATCAACGATATTCGAATGAAACTGTACAGGGATAGTCGACCTACTAACCCTTAAAAGCTATGGAACAATAGGAAAGTCATGCATGTAGTGTACTATAGTATATATTAGGAAAGAAAACTCATAAAAAGGAAGACAAAAGTACAAAAAGAAGAAAAAGGAAGAAAAAAAGTAGACAAAGAAAGAAAACAAAAAATACTAGGAAATATTGTGTGCAACAGATAGTGAAATCGATGCAACAAAACGAAAAAGTGATCGCGTGCAACATATTGTTGACAAGATGAAAATACAATGCACTAAGGTAAATTTTACAACAAGAAATGTATGATGCACCGAAAAATTGCAATGCACCAGAAAAAGGGCCAACGATCGGAAAAGCAAAAACCGATCGTTGAGGTAAAAAGACACAAATTGGGAATTTATGAAACTGCACGAAGCATGCTCGACAAGATTTAACACAATAAGGACCATAAAAAAAGCGTCTCCAAGAAGATTCAGGGCACTTATGACACCCCATATATAACGAAAACACAGTCCAAATGAGACATATTGTGCATTTACAAACCCACAAAGCTAAGAAGCACAAAGACAGGAGGCGAATAGGATAGTTCGAAGATAATAGTGGTCAAAGCTCAATCAAGGAAGGAATAATTACCCACGATGGCACCCCCAAAGGTCGGTGCAACTATCAAAGAAACAAAAAAAACACGTAGTATCCATAGGTCACCACAGGAAACCGCAAAGGCATAATAGGAGTTTACACAAATAGAAGGAAGCATCGATGTCGATGAAATTACTTCGCCACCAATCAAACTAGTGAGAGGCACATTGGTAGAGGAAGAAGGGAAGGCCTAGACGATTGCCAACATGGATATCGATTCACACGATAGTGCATAGGACCAGGACCCATTAACAATAGGAAACTCACATCAAATTCCCAGGGAAGAAGAAAACCACAAAACAAATGGCATTGAAAGTGAAAGGAAAAAATCCGATGGACCAAGGTCACAACCTATGGTGGGGTCCGCACAGCAAGAGGAAGTGCAGCTCAAGGATATCACAGGGAAGATAGATTTAGGCCGGGAAGAAAGAGAACTAGAGGCTAGGATATCCAGTGCCCCGACACAAATAAAGGGTAAACAACCCATCGTGTGATCCCCATGCAAGAATCCAGACGCCTCGATGATCTTGTCGTGCATTCTAGATTGGGTCTAGGCCATGCCAAGCTTACTAGGTTGTGTAGAAAGGTTATGCTACACATACCATGATGTGTCTAACACCAGTAAGTTCCTAGAATTTTCACAACAAGTGTATATGGAGAGCCTAGGCACAGGGTTGTTAGGATATATAGTGTTGCAACCAAAGGAATAGGTGGAAGGCTTGGAAAACACATGGATTCTGAATTTGTTGGATATTTTTCACTTCGGACATGGGAAAGATGTGAAAAAATGCGTCTAAAAGTTACTAGAAGTCTTCCATGGAGGATTCTTATGGTTGTATGAACCAGTATCCATCGATGTTGAATTGATTGTGTTCATCATGGGACTTCCATCATATGGACAGAAGCTCACGCAGTACATGGATGATCAAACCAAGGAAAATGCACTCGTGAAGGTGATGAAGAAAAATTATGGGAAAGAAAGGGGCTTGCGCAACATCATTATAAAACATATCAGTGATGCAGCCACCAAGATGGGAAAAAAATTGATGGCTTGTAAAATCCTTCGTAAATGTCATAAGGAGGAGGTCCCTACAGGGGTTTTCGCAGTGGCAGTTGAGTGCGCAAATGCTACCATGCTCAGCTAGGCCCCATACTTACTAAATATATTCCTAGATTACTAAAAGGATGAACAAGACTTGGGAATAGAGTTCCACTACTCGTGACTCATCATACTGATAGAGGTAATTGTATGGAAGGAGCCTACATACTCATATTTATTTGATAGAGTAGGATGATGTCGCACATCATGATACACATAATTGGGAAACACTTTGGATCCAAAGTGGAGAAGAGGTAATGCCATCACTTTTGCTTGGTATTTCATCGATTTGCAAGAAAATATAGCCAACACCTGGAGATCAATAGTTCCTAAGGTGGTAGCGTAGTACCAAGGGATAGACAACTTTAGGGTTACACGAAACAATATGTGGATACATGCACGCATGGATCTAGACAAAGAATGGTGTTATCACTGAAATTTCGTCCGCACGTGGCGACAAGAACTCTGCATTGTCAAAACAGAAAAGAAGTCATTCATGGCACAAGGTTAATTCCACAGCACATCAAAAGGGTCAAAACTATACAAAATGGCCAAAAAATTGCAAGGCACTTTACATCCTCTAGGCGCACGCACGTATGCGCGTAACAGCTTCATACAAGGCGTGCATATGTGCACAAGGCGCGGTTGTTTGGCGAAAAACCCGCGCGCCTGCTAAACGACGCATTTATTGAAACTGGTCGGCTTCCCAACCACTAATGGATCGGCTCCCAAGTCGATTTGACACCAAATCCAAGCTCAATCCTCATGGTGGGCTGGTCAAAGACCTAATTGTGCCCTAAAGAGCCCCTTTTCACATTCAAAAGAGGCCACATAATAACCCAATGCTTGGCTATAAAAAGCCATGAATGACCAC
>ML810052.1:97940-109011 GCA_009831015.1 Picea engelmannii
TACATTTACACATATTCCAAGAGAATTGAATCAAACAACAGATGAAATAGCTAACATAGTGCTAGATTGGCATATATCACATCAAGCTACACATACATAAACATCTCACATATCCTGTCACAGCATATAGATAGCATCAACATCATCAACATCATCACACAGACGCACATGTAAACACAACATTTGGGTCCAAAAAACATGTATACTCATATATATATACGTAGGCCCCTCAGGCCATCCAAAATGTTTACATACACAAAAAAGTACATCGGCCCACAGGCCCGTGCCACAGCATGGTACACAAATCGGCTCACCAGCCTATCAAAAACAGTATACCAAATACATACAATCAGGGGGCCTCTATCGCACCCCCAGCTGCCCCTCCCTCAGGAGGAGGTGGTGGCCCACCCCTACCTGCCCCAGGCAGTGGAGGTGGCGCACCTACAGGACCCTCTTGCCCCGGTGGCAGGCGTCCACTAGTCATGGCGGAGAGCACAGCTGCTCGCCGCATAATGGACCGCCATGGTGGCAGTAACCCGATACACTGATCTAGGAACTCCTCGTCCTGGATACGGTTCCACATGCCCTCAGGCACGTGGCGAAACACCGTCTCAAACCGATGGAGTATATCATCCAACTCCCCTCCAGCTGCCGTCGGAGGGGCATGAGATGGCCCCGCACCAGGGTCATCAAATCGGCGCCTCCTCGTCGGTCTCGCAGCATCTGCAGGTTGCCCAGCTGCCTCATCCCATTCGCGTCTCTCTCCACATGGCGGTCTCCCCTCTGGCTGCACCGACGGTCTGTACAACTCCACCTCACGCCCGTGAGGTGCCAAATCTGCACATACACCAAACAAGCAACAACAGATGGTATCAGTGTCTATACATCAAACATATGCACTGGTATATCAAACTCATAACGTAAATCAAAACATATAAATGCACAACATACCTCTGTGGTCAAAAACCTCCCCAGGAGGCAATACCATGTCCGAGTCCCCCCGGAAGTCTACCCCAGCATAGGGGAATTGGAGCATCACCTGCGGCATCTGCCGCCATATCTGCATTGCCTACGCAGTAAAGTAGTGTCCGCCTTCGCCACCACCATGGTGAACCAAAATCTGGGACCACCGCCTCAAGTGCAGATCTTGTACCCCTGGTGCCTCCAGTAGCACCCTTGGGCGCAACATCGGCACCCTCTCTAAGAAAAAGGCCACCAGGATGGAGCCAAATGCGAACTCCCCGGCGCCTGTGGACCGAAAAAGGTCCAGTTGCACGATCATCCGCGCATGAAGGGTCAAACCCAAGGCGAACTTCTCACGGCCCACCACAACCCTCTCCATCACAATCATTCCCCGCCACTAATCCAGTGAGGAGCTCGGGACCCGTATACCCGAACTATCATCGCTGCTATGCAACTATGCAGCAGGACATCTATCCCACTGATGCTCACTGCCGACCCAGTCATATAGTGCTCGCCTGAGCAGTATCGCTCGGTGATTGTCTCCAAATTAGTGTCCCTCGGCAGCACAGGATCTGTCGGCAACGGTGTTCCCCGGAAGGGGAGCCCCGTCAAGAAGTAGATGTCCTCCACTGCAGTGAAGGCGATCTGCTCTCCTCGCACGAGGAACCAGTGTCGATCGGGGCTCCACATATCAATCAATAACTGGATCAAATACTCCTGTGCCCATAACAACGGGCACTCAAAGAACTTTAGCAACCCACTGGTTGCTAAAGCCGCCCGAACTGCCACCCGAACTGCCAACGGTGCATTGGTCACAGCCTCTCGTAGCGGTGCCCAGTCTCGCTCATGCCATCGAACATCCATGATCACTGCTCGCTACCTGGACACAGCCCATAGTCCTATATTAGCTTAGGTAATCATCCAATACATCAAAAAGAGCTAATTTTTCACCCTGAAACCTTGCCTCAAAGGCGCGGTTTTACCACCCACAGGCGCGTGCACATGCGCACCTGTTCACTATACAGGCGTGCATTCACGCACGCCTATTTTTCCCATAGGCGCGCTAATGAGCGCGCCTGTCATACCCACAGGCGCGCTCGTGAGCACGACTGTTCGTCCCACAAGAGCGCACTCATGCGCGCCTGTCCAACTCACAAGCGCGCCCCTGAGGCGCGCCTTATTTTTCTACCCATGCGCACACATGCACGCTTCTTCATGGTACAGGCGCACACTCATGCGCGCCTTCCACTGAGTCGCCCGCGCATGTGGGCCCACCCTCTACCCCAAAACCCCCTAAAACCCCCGTATGACCCCCCGTACCTACCCTGCCCAAAAATTAGAAACCTATAGCTATGTAGGATGTTCCGACCACTAACCTGAATCTCGCACGCTGGGAAACGGATGTCTCGTTCTCTTGGAATCACTCAATCTCCTCTGGATCTGCTTTGGAACTCACTGTAGCAGCAGGTACAAATGAGGTGGCAATGTGGGCCCTACAACTATATATAGGGTTTTTCCCAAACTTCCACTCACCATTCCGGGAGCCCACAGCGTCCATTTTTCAAACCGTCTTTAGCCACGGGATCAACATCCCACCACCTACATCATGGTTGTCCCTGGGCCACTTTTCATCATGAGCCCCCAGGGCACCCTTTTTTCATATCATGGCCAAGTACACACGCGCATTGTCACATTTATCTAATACATGTTCATATTTGTTATTCTCTTCAGATATTGTTCACTTTGGGTATTTGGTTGTTCTCTGTGCAGGTACATGGTCATCATCTCTTTGCATCATTCCTTCAGGTATATACTCATCACTGGCATGTAGTCTCTCCCGCTGTGTTGCATTTACATTCCCAGTCACACCCTCTGATATTGGCCTTTAGGATACCCATTCCCAGCTCTGCAGTACTCACACCTCCAGTTGCATCTTCAGTACTGTTACCCGGTAGCATTCTCACCCACATGAGTTGTCCCATTCATAGCACCTTTTGGCACTAATGACACTCATGTTGTTCTTCATTCCCCTTTTAGGGATGGGAGTCCCGTTAGTCTATTCATCATGTTGCAGATCAACCACATACTCCTTCTCCTCATTTTGCTGGCTTTCCCACATGGACTCCCAGATCAACGTTTTATGCTTCAGTTCTTTTTACCTGCACATCCACAGGATCATGAACCCTCCATTTCATCCATCATCAGTTTGCCCATCTGCGAACCTATCTCCATTTCACCTACCTCATACAGAAACTCGCCAATGGGGCCCCCACCCTTCATCCGTTTTCCCGAAGTTTCTTCCCTCACTGGGGCACTCATTTCACACTGGGGCACCCGTTTCTGTATTTGTACATCTTCCCCCAATTTATTCATTATTTATTGTACAAACGCCTTTATTCCCAGTCTTTTCTTTTGTCGTCACCGTTGGCGACCCACTTTTCTTTTGGCCACATGTAACCCATGCCGCCCTTGGTTGAAGCATTACTTCTCATTTTCCCCCGCCGGCATCGTCTATATGTTCAGAGTACTACCCAGGTCACTTACCTTTATCCTCTGAATTTGTTCACCTTGTCTAGCCTCTGGCACAGTTTATCCCTGATCTTGTCGTCCCCCTGACACTTGATCTTGTCACATGGTTGTGGCCATTCCTTCTATGATATACCCTCCAACCAAGGGCAGTCTTGATTCTTCCCATTTCTTGACTTCGTCTATGTACCTCTGCCACTTCTTCACCACAGTAGATTCCACGAAGCCCCTTGCTTCTGGGAGTCGCGTCCTCCTTTTGTCGACATCAACACACTTTTCCAAAAGAACGATAGTATCTTGATCCTCATTTCCCATTCAATGAGAGATCTCGGACGGCACAGGGGGGAACACCATTTCTCCCTGATGTCGTTGACCCCCATAACATTTGACGCCAACACTTTCTCATGTTGCGGTGGGTCTTACTTTGCGACTATTGCAGTTTGTATTATCCGTTGCCGAAGACCTCTGAAATTGGTCGGGCCATCATTGCCCACATCATCGTCACTGCTTCCTTCTGCGACCATTACCGCTGGTTCAGAGTATGTTCCTTTGCAGAATTGTCTTCTGCCTTTACTATTCCGCCCCCGAGGGCACTGCAGTTGTCTACACCAACACTTCAGACATTTTTCTTCAGAGTTACATCATAACGAGAATGGGGCATGCCCGCCTCGTTTGTACACACTTGTATATCGTTACACACCTTGTAGAAGGTCGGGATCTACAGGTTCCTTTCTTCTCCAACGGATTGCTTTACACGGTCCCATTCTTGCTCTCCCTTACAACACCATTCTCCGTAAAAGAAACATTGATGGATTTCGGCTATACGTTTTGCTCCTAACCTCATCCATCAGGGGGCATCTGTTATCACTGAAATTCCGTCTGCACGTGGCGATAAGAAATCTGCATCGTCAAAACAGAAAAGAATTCATTCATGGCACAAGGTTAATTCCACAGCACAACAAAAGGGTCAAAACTATACAAAATGGCCAAAAAATTGCAAGGCGCTTTACATCCTCTAGGCACGCGTGCATATGCGCGTAACAGCTTCGTACAAGGCATGCATATGTGCACAAGGCGCGGTTGTTTGGAGAAAAACCCGCCTGCCTGCTAAACGGTGCATTTATTGAAACTGGTCGGCTTCCCAACCACTAATGGATCGGCTCCCAAGTCGATTTGACACCAAATCCGAGCTCAATCCTCATGGTGGGCTGGTCAAAGACCTAATTGTGCCCTAAAGAGCCCCTTTTCACATTCAAAAGAGGCCACATAATAACCCAATGCTTGGCTATAAAAAGCCATGAATGACCACCATTTTCTCAAGGAATTCTTCATACTGTTATGCTGCTGAGATTGCTTAAGACTCATTCTTTGGCAACACACATTGTAGGCTGCATTTCATAAGCTATTCACCCCTCACTTGAGTGAGTAAGCTTGGAGTTCTTTTACCCACATTTTCATCTTTTCATTGTAAAGGAGAGCAAGCTTTGAGGGCCTCAAGAGCCTTCCATTGGAGAAAGAAGAGACCCAAGTCCCCTTTCTTCTTTGTGTGTCTTTGGATTTCATCAACAGATCAACTTATACATTGGTGATATTGGTCCATTTGTCTCTATTTTTCATTTTCTCATATGCTTTTAGTTTTTATTTGTTTTAGTTTAATTTTTTTTAATAGCTTTGTTGTTTTTCTTTCTAACCTTTTACCTTACAGCTGTCATGCCTAGCAGAGCCCAACTGGGCATGTAAGCACTCATAATTTGCTCACACAGTGACGAATTGGGTGCAAACAAATGGCTACAACTTTTGTTTTGCATCAATGCAGAGGAAATTGAATGGGAAATGAAAAAATGGCAAGAGGACTGGAAGATCCTAGTCATCA
Source organism: Picea engelmannii (assembly GCA_009831015.1). NCBI lineage: Eukaryota > Viridiplantae > Streptophyta > Pinopsida > Pinales > Pinaceae > Picea > Picea engelmannii. The sequence goes on from ML810052.1 coordinate 103,303, forward strand.
CCAGAAACATGCCCAATGGAAAAAAAGTAGAATCAAGGTTGTCTAAGACATCTTCCAGAGGAAACACCACAGCCAAGAAACCAACACAGTAGGGGAATCTCGGTCAAAAGACAACACAACAAAAGAAGGGCATCACCCTAAATAAGGATAGGTAGATGGGAAAGAAGGATAATGCCCCAGTGCAGGAATAATAAGGAAGGGGTGACACAAAGAAACATGAAAACCTGTCAAAAACTATTCCAAATGGCCAATCATACATATAGGTGGGCTTCGCAAGAAGGCCAAGTCCCACAAATAAATCCTGAAATACACAATCATTGAGTATGATATCAATCTTGTCACAGATTGGGTACACGATCGTGCAGAAGAAGAGTTTGAGGAGGATGAGAACCAAATATTGAGGATAAGGAACAAGTTGTATGACATTAAGAAGGTCCTGGAATAGATACAAGCATCCCAAATTCAACAAATGGGAATATAATTGATCCCCCGATCGATAGAAGTATGGGACACGACAATGCAGAATGAAGAAGACACAATCCAAATCATAGTGAAAGAAAATCTTAGCTTCCATATAACAATTTATATGTTTCATATCAACGAGGCCATATCCCAGATCCGACATAAATACCTGGCGCAGGTATAATTGGTATTGGCTAAAATACCAACAAAGGCACTGTACAAGCTACAAGTCAATATCACACAGAAAGTGCAATCGCGAGCCAAAGCATATTCAACAAAATTTTAGGTAACCATAGATGGAAAGGATGCACTAGAAATTGTGATAGAACAAGTCCAGCTCAAGACATAGGAGGAGAAGCAGTGCACAGATAATTTAGAGTAGAAGTTGAAGGAATTCTTCACAAAAATTATAGACAACACGCAGGCAAGCATGAGAAGCATTAAAGAACAGATTCAAATCATCATGCAAATGCTTGAAGACTATAAAAAGAAGATTAATTATCTCAAAGAAAATTTAACACCAACCACCCCTCTCGAAGTCACAGATGAAAGGGAACAAGAGAAAGCACTGCAAGTGGAAATGATGGAGAAAGAAGCTAAAAAGGTCTCAAAACTTTTTGACAGGACCGCACAACTATGGACGATGTTGGAGGAATATGAAAAGGTCTAAAAACTAGACCAGTAAGATGAGGAAATCAACACTACACTTCTAGAGTTGAAGCAACAACAAAAGGCCATGAGAATTATAGAGTGATTGAAGGGAACACGGGAGATGAAGAACCTGCAGAAAAAAATTGAAGATTGCGCAAAATAACAAGCAGACACTACAATCCTAGTTAGAACCTCTCCAATAGAAAGCAGCGCAAATAATTGGGGAATTGAAGGAGTAGAAGACAAGTATGGCTTAGGATAATTCCAAGAGAGAAGAGTCTCTGAGAGAACACGTCACAGTGCAGAGGATATAGGAGCTCATAGAGAAAGTTGTGCAAGATAGAGAAAAAGGGGAAGCATTAGAAGGAAAGTTTCACATCTTGGCAAAGGATGTACAAGGGGCGCACACCACCTCAATGGCTCGGGATGAGCCACATGTCAGTGTTGGGGGTTTTTTGGGTGCAAGCCTATTTTGATAAAGGAAGTCTATTATGGGCATAGGGCTACTTTTGGAGAAGGATTTGGTTTGAGGAAAGACCTATTTTTGGAAAGGAAGATCTAATTTTAGAGAACGTGCAACAAGTGGCAAGAAAGCAACATGTAGAAAAAGAAGGAAAAGTAGAATGTAGGAGGAAACGAAATATAGCATGTAGGAAGACAAGTGATGTAGGAGAATCGTCATCAAGTACATGTGGCAGGACAAATCAGTGCCTAATGACCAATCCGGGGTCTCGAATAATAACCAACACTGGAAATCTTTTGAAGATGATAGAAAATAGTAAAAGGAAAGATCACGCTTGTAGGTATAATAAGCACGCATGACCTAGGAAGTTAACCCTAGTCTCGATGTAACCACAATTAGGTAGCAATTATTTTGTTTTCTTTTGTATAAAGAGAGGTTTTGTACACCCAAAAGGGGGTTACGATAGTTGTGGTTGAGACAGTTGTGAGAAAGTAGGAATATCAGAGCAATGATTTTTTTTTTACTTTTACTGTAACCAATTTCTTGATTTTTGAATGAAGATAACAGAGGGAAAATGATCCCATGTATGGTGTGAATATTGTTTGCAATTTCCCTATTGTTGTTGAAATATTTTCAAGAATGAATGAATTTTGCTTCAAGAGTATGTAGCTTTGAAATGATTGCATAAGAATTAGATCTCTTTTCTTTTTGATTCGGTGCAAGGTGTACACACCGTTTAAAAATAGTGCATTGATAGGATCTATTTCGACTCATAAAGCTCAGAAGAAATAGCGTAAGATTTCCTTCGCGAGTAGTGCAAAATGATTGTTGCAAGGTGTGCACAGTCGCCTGCAAGAATCCATATCTTGAGTAAGAACCTGCTGAAAGGAGTGCACAGATCCAGAATTCAACTCTATGTCGAAGTGACTCTGTAAAGAAGTCGAAGGACAAGAACAAAGGAATTCCAAGAAGACAGGAAATAATTATTTTGAAGAATCTTTAAATCTAAGTTTGACGAATTTCTCGGAAAAGCAATAAGTTCTTGGGAGATCAAAACCTTTGAGGAGATCAAGATTAGGAGGGATACCACTTTACAATAAGTGTGGAAGAGATCCAAGAAATGGACTCACAGGAAAGACAAAGGTTGAAGCCTTTGAATATTTCGAAACATATTCTAAGTCTGAAGAAAGTGTAAGATTAGGGAGAGATATCTATACCATTCAATCAGCGTCTAGACAATGAGGAGCAAGTGCGGAGGAGGAAATATCTCAACTGTTTGATCTGAGCACCAGAGGAAATATCTTAGTCGTTCAATCAGAGCGCAAAGAAAGGATCACAACTGTTCGATCTGAGTGCCTAAATATCATAGCCGTCCAATCAAGGTAAAGTGCACTAACATTAAACCTTTGAAAGTGTATAGGAGAATTAGACTTACAAAGTTCCAAAATCATCGGAACCGTCCATCGTCAAGGGGGACACATGGTGAGAGATAAACATTTCGTTGACTCAGGACTCAGAGAAGTCGAAGGCTGATTTATAAGAACTCGCAATTCACAAAATCATGATTTGATCACAGCCATTGATCAAAGGAGGGAGTTGAACCGTAGATCTAGTTTCATCAGGAGTTCGCCACTTGGGAAATCAGAGGTAAGAGTTCTAGGAATTCGTGAATTTTGAAATCTTGATTTGATCTGAGACGTCGGATTGAGGAAGGATCTAGACCATTGAACCCTTTCAAAGAAAATGAGATATCGAGAGTTTGGATATCGGGAGAATGGAGGTGAGCGATCTTCCAACTTCATGAAACGTGAAGTCTCGATACACGAAAAGCAGATTAGGACCATTGGATCGTAGGGATTGTGGATCGTTGATCTGTTAATCAAAACTCGCAAGTTTAGGTTTCAGAAGAACAAGCCAGTGGAGAGAACGCTTTTTGATTTAGGTGAACGGTCATAGCGAAAGGTCACATCCGTGAAGGAGAACAGAGGGCTAACATGCACTAGGATCCCATCAGAATTTCTGAAGTCAGGAGAGTCGAGGTGACTCATATGCAAAGACCCGATATGCGAAATCGCAATGCACTTTTTGATTAGGTGATTGGTCACAACCTAGTCACATAAAGAGAGGGGCTTAACCAGGAGAGCTAGCGCCTAAATACATTTAGGTTTTAAAATAATTAAGGAGAATCCCATGGATTCCATATAACCTGTGCCTTAAGGGAAATAGGGCCTATTCATTTGATTGAAGGTCCTTGAGAGATGGAAGAGTCAATCAGACTCAGTTTCTTGATCGATCCTAGACTGGTAGGTCATGTAGATCTTAGGAGAGAAGGGGGAGTGAGTTTTCATCAACAAGCCTAACTGAGATAGGGTTAGGGTTTTTGATAAGGATTGTAATGGCTATAATCCTATAAAATAGTATAAATAAGAACCTAGGAGGTTTAGAAAGGGGGATGTCAGTTAAGGAAAGAAAAGGATTATATCACTTTATAAGATTTTCGATTGTAATAAGTTGGTCGAAGAGTCAAGTAAGGGAGATTTCTGAGGGTTTGGTCATAGGATGAGGAGCTTGGTTTGATCTAGTCCGCCTCACAGAGGGTTCCCACCCTCAATCTTGATTGTATTTCTGAGATGTAATGTGTGCAACATAGGATTTTGTAGCAGATTAAATAAAAGTCAAAAGAAGTCAGATCTGTGTGGACGTATCCCCGAGAGGGGGTGAACCATGGTAAAACTTGGGTTCTATGTGATGTTTAATGAATTTTTACTTAATTTTAATGATTGTCTTATGAATGAATGATTAAACTAAATGTATCAACATGCATGCACAAAGCTAAAGATGAGTAAATCCTATAAATAGTTAAATAATTAACAAGGTTAATGCATAAAGAAGGAAGAACAAAACCACATATCCCCACTCATTCCTAGACTACAAACACATGAGTATTTCAGTCTCCCATAAAATCTATCTCGAGTGATACTGCGTTGTGCACCCTGTGTGCATCGTTTCCTTCTGGTTTACCAGGAGGGATGATAGTTTTTTAGGGTTTTGTTGGAAACCTGTTGAGATCTTAAACTGGGTGAACCCAAGAAGAGGTAAGAGGAATAAACTCAAGAAACAAGGCCTTAAACAATACAGATAAATCATTGAATATATGCCGAGAGATGAATATATCGTTAATTAATGAAAAATGGAACATGCTCATGAGTGAAGTAACTATCTTAGGTCATGATATCTCTTCTAGGGAGATTGAAATAGATAAAGCAAAAGTGAACTTAATTAAATACCTTTGTAGGTCTCAAAATACAAAATAAGTGAGGAATTTTCTATGTTGTGTAGGTTACTACCAAAGTTTCATCAAAGATAGTAAATTGGAGGCCTCCCCATTGTTCACATTTCTCTCCAAGAACCTAGATTTTGGTTGGACAAAATGTTGCTAAAAAACATCTAAAAAAATCTGAGGCTTCTCTTTTTCTCTCATCTCTTTGGCTTTGTTTCCTAAAGATGGATCATGTAATGGATTTGAAATGGCGACCAATAAAAAATAACACTATGGATATTTTGAACAATTATGAAGAAAACTCTTACAACATAAATCTTAATCATCAAATAAAATATTATCTCATCCCCCATGTTTCAAGTTCCCAAGTGGAATATTCCATTTCAAATATATATAGCTTCATATAGTAATGAATTACGTGTATTTTTATGCCAACAAGAAGACAAGAAATAGATTCTTATAAAATGTATAGATAGGATGAGGTACATGACATTTTACATGCATGTCATGATGAGTCTTATGAAGGACATTATGCTACAGAGAGGACAACTTGAAATATCATAAAATAGATAATATTGGCTTACTATACATAAGGATATTGAATATTATGTCTCCCATTGTGAAGAATAACAAAGGATGCTAAGCCAACAAAGATGGATGAAATTCCATTAAAACCCCAAGTCTCATATAAACCCTTTTGAAAAATAGGTCTTTGACTTTGTGGGTACCATTGAACCTCATTCAAACCAAAAACATCACATCCTAGTTTTCATTAATTATTTGACCAAGTGGGTAGAAGTAAAGGCCATGAAAAATGCAAATGAATAGAAAGTAGCATTATTCCTACATGAAA
>ML810052.1:109111-130629 GCA_009831015.1 Picea engelmannii
TTGGGGGAAACCTCAATTTGGGGGTCAAATTCAAATTGGGGCACAACATCAACTTGGGGGGAAAACTCAGGTTGGAGTCCATAACCCACTGTATGGAAAGAATGGACCTGGATTACAATACCACCTTTGGAACCTTGTTGGAATCCAATTCACATTTTTATACTGTTATTATAAGTTGCCTACACCAGTATTTTGCAAACTTCGATTTTCGTCGCAATCCTCGAGATAAAATAACACCATTATTTTTTGTGCTATTCGCACACCTGCCTTTGTTCTTGTTTTCACGACTGCAAGCATGAAAACTTTGATTTCAAAGTCATATTAAACGTCACTGGATTGCTATGATCACTCTTGTCTATATGTTCATTGCGCTTCCAATTTAATTATGGTGATACAATTGGAAAGACCCCAAGATTCTTTACTCATTTGGCATTTTTGTTGTTAATATGATTTCAATTTTTATGAGGCTGTGATGATTTGTTAAGGATTGTGATTCAATCAATGATTTATTGGTGGTTGGATTTCTATGTTCTTGCATCGATTTCTTTGACATATTGGTTTCATGAAAATACATTGACGTGGTGGTTAGACCCTTGGTATAAATCATTACAACACATATCTGACATGATCGAACCCTTGGTATTGATTTCGAATTATTATTTTGTTTTAAAACTATGCTAATACTATTACTTGCGAAAATGTTTGGTCGACTTACCATAGATTTCGTTGATTGTTTGAATGGCATAGTTTTTAACCTATGTAATAGTATTTTGAATCGTTATATATGCCGTCGGTTGTACTGTGGGAAATGACTGTTTTGCATGGGCTGAGTTAGCTCCACCACCTTCGCACATTCTGTCATTAATGATTTCCCCCTATCCTGGGTCACCTCTGCTAGTTTTTGGGCAAGCCTGTGAGTTATCAACCCTGCATGTACTATGTTCGAACCCTTGCCCATCCACCCTACTCACCGTGTGCTCCTGTCTATGGCACCAGTGGTGCGCATAGAGCCAAATGGTAGCCAAACTCTGTTGCTATTTGATAATTCCCGTAAGTATTTGGAAAACAGTGTTTGGCTAGTGTTTATACAGAGGTTCGAGGGTTTCAACCTTTCGGTTTCCCAACAATTCGCCCTCACCTTTGATGGGTGCAGGGATAAAGTCAGTGACATACAACTCGAGCTCAATGAGGAATTCATATGCTCTTCTACAGGACTAGCAACTACAGGCCAAAGATGGTTTAAAAACTCCAAAGTCGACGAGCTGTCGTGGCCTTTACTATTCATATCAAGAAATATTGTTTCATGTGATAAAGGTATGCCTATTTATACCCTCAAACCCAGGTGGCACGATCTTTTGGTGATTGCTAAACAGTTTGTGACCTGTGAAGGTCAGTATGGCTTGGTATTTCTGTATCACCTCCGGTTATTGATGAATTTCATAGGCTACCCTTTGAATATGCCGCATTACTTCTTGCGTAGTCTTTACAAGATGTCTAAGAGATTCAAGCGTGAGAAGGATGACAAGAGCCTTTTTCATCACAGCTTGATTAAACTCATCATCATCCACCATTTGAGCCTTCATGGCGATAATTGGCAAGCCTTCCTATCTAGGAATGGCTTTGCCAATCTCGAATCTGCTCAAATCGACAAGGTTGTGGTTACAGAAACTTTGGTTGGGTCAGCCGTGCCATTTCATATCCTTCTACCCCCTATCAAACCCTCGGATTGCCCTGACATAGATCTACCTGATGCCATAGCCAATCCTTGTACTAAAGACAAGACTGAGGTCGTTAAGAAGCCTATGAGAAAGAAAGGTAAGAATGATGCTACTATCGACAGAAGGGGGAAGAAAAATGATCGATTGATATCAAGACTTGCCTGGAACAAACCTAAACAGAACATTGACCAAAATCCCATAGTGCTGAGCAAGGACTCAGACTCTGATATCGAGCATTTCTTAGTTGAGGAGTACCCCTATTCTCATGGCCTATGCTCTACGAAACCCTATGACTATGTCTCTAACTTACCCCCATGCCTCAAAAACAAGCCTAACTATCCGGGAATCAAGCTGCACAAGGAAACCCCTGCTAACTTGAACAAACCCTCTCCTGTGATACCGAAGCCCAATCAATCACCATGTGTCCAATGTAACACTTGGATAGAGTGTTATTACACCGACATTTCCCTGTTGCAATAAAAGATCAAATCATTAGAAGAACGAGTGACAATGCTGGCGAAGGAGAACGATAGGTTACAAGCCAGTGAAAAGAAACAAAAAACCACCGGTTTGATTGTCTTCAGAAATGTCGAAGCGACAACAGCCTTTGTCAATTCAATATTATCATGACTGAGTTGCCCAGGTATGTGTTTTGACATCACTTTTGCTTTGTAAGTTTTCTTGAATTAATTTAATTGATTGAAGTTGTTCTCAATTAGCTATGTTCATTTTAATACATTCGAAATGATTCTGTTATAGTTTGATCATAAAAAACGCTTATGTTGTGGATCCTGTATAGTAGATTCATTTTGCTAAAATTAAATGTAGATATGATTTGGTTATGCGATTTTGTTGTGCCCAGTTTAGTATAAGAAATTGATTTGTTTTTTATTCTGTTTGGCTTGCTTTTGAAACAATTCTGTTAGGATAATCATTTGGGTTTTGATTTCGATTAGTTTTGTTTATTTCTAATATATTCAAAACAATCTTGTTGACTGCGATTTACTAGGAACGATTTTGTTTTGTATTGAATCAATATTTTTGTTTTGGATTGCATTCGACCTGTACATAAGATTTGTTTGGTAAATACGATTTTGCATAATGATTGTGTCGGCCACAAATTGTTTCGATTCGTTCCTGTTTGATTTGATTTGAAAACGATTGCTACGTGCCACGAATAGCATGATCATTTGTATATGTTTGATATAGTTCTATTAATTTGAAAAATGATCCTGTTAATTTCGTTTTGATTTGAAAAACGATTTTGTTAATGGTTGAGGCAACATAAAATATTGCATGAATGATTTGTTTAACCGGTTACAGTTTGTATCAATTAAAATAGGTTCATGAAAATGATTTCACTGCTTTCGAATTATCTAAGCAATTCTGTTTACCCTGAATTGGTGATAACAAATGTTGAACAGAATGCATGTATCTTTCAGTTGACCACGATTTCGTTTGCTCTCAAATTAGCATAGAAGTTTTGATTTGAGTGATTCGTTTGGTTTTCAATTAGCAATTAAATATTTGTTTAATAGTTTGAATATAATTATTTAAGTTTTGGATTGATTTTAAAACGATTCTGTGCTCAAATTAGACCAGCTAAAAAATTGCAAGATTCTGTAGCTAGTCTTAGAATTTTGATTTTTGTTAATTTTACCAATAAAATATCACCTAAAATTGTCTATTCTTGTCCACTTTCAGGTGTATACAAATTTCAATGACCAATGGGCATGTTGTGGCAGTTTGAGAGATGTTTTTGTGATACAGTTTTGTTATAGGTTGTTAGCTTGAGTCAGAAATAGAGACTTGGGATATTATCCCCAGAGTTTTGTAAAACTGCTTTGATAATTCACACAGGGATGTTTTACCCTGTGGGAGGTCTTTAAATACTTTTCATTTTTTGTAATGAACCCATCATCATCACTGTTGGGAGAACCAGATCATGGATTTATGATACAGAATGGGATACAAGTTGATGTCTTGTAACAACTTTTGCTTTCAATATATCAAACTTTTGTTTCAAGTTTTCTTCATATCAGTTTGTAGTCAATTATTGACTACTTTAGCTATCGTAATTCATTGCAGGTTGATGTGACTTGATTTATATGTTTTCCATATATGATCTCTCTTGTTTAAAAATACAACAATTATTCTGTTTCAGTTTAATGAATTACAAGTTTACCTTTTTCGTTAAATAAATCATTTTGCACAAATTGTTGCACACAGATTTATCTAATTGTGATGGTTTGTGAATCGTAAAATTGTTGTTATCTTTTATGTCTTGTTTGTCTTGTCATTTATATATTTGAAGAGCACAACTGCTTCTAGTTTACGAGAAGTTCATGGAGAATCTGGAGTGGGTTTCCTCCCTCCGAGCTGCTGAATCAACTACTGCATACATGACAAGCCTGAAGCGTTACTTCAAGTCAGTTTTGTTATTTGTTATTCGATAGTTAATTTGTTAGTATAATATAAGTAGTTTAGATAGATATATGTATAGTTCAGATTTGTAGTTAGAGTTATTATTTTAGTTGCTTAGCTTAGATAGTTTTTATTCTATTTCTTTTTCATAAAATTATAAAAATAAAAAAACAATAGTTTCGCTGTCTTAGGACAGATTACAAATGATTTTTGCAGGTTTTAATTTAAATCTGTAAGCTGTAAATATTGTATATTTGTAATTCAATCTGATTCTGTTGATAATTGAACATTTAATTTTATAGAATCATTGCTGTATAATTTAGGTAATAGAATGTATATATGTATTTTAGATTTATTATTTAGTTTTCTTTAATTAATGTTTTCATTTAGATTAGTTCCTTAGTGTAGTTTTCATTTGTTTTCCTAGGACTTAGATCATCCAACGGAGCCGCTAAACCCGTCAGGGTGGGTCATCCCAAACGGCTTGGGTTATTTAAACAACCCCAGACCAGATCCACTCTTCCAGTTGGCAAGCGTTCATTTTCGCCCGTCAAAAAAACCTCCATGCCCAAGGAAATCCACAATCATCTGGGGGGAAACATCCTCAAGTTAACTCTTTTGTACCCCCCAAATTCAGTCAACCGTATCTAGGTTCCCTGAATCCCACTTAGGGTCAAGGCGTTCAATCTATTTCCCCTTACCAAGGGAACCCCTCTACCCAACCCAACCTTGTGGGCTACATGTCCCAAAATCCTCCGCAGCCGAGTTTGTCGGTACTGTCTAATTATTTTCAGACTTCTTATGGTCCTACTGGTATACCTACGAGACTTCCTCCTCAAAACTACCAGTTTCAACAAGTGAATCGACAGTTTCCTTTCCTGTCCACTTTGGATTTACCTGATCTGTCTAGGATTCTGAATGATCATATATTACACTCTCCTCATTGGCCCATCATACCGAGCAAGTTACCGTCTAAAATTCCCAATTTTGACGGTCCAGCAGGAGAAGATCCTAATAATCATGTTATGACTTTTCATCTGTGGTGTTCATCCAATTCCTTTATGGATGACTCCATCATAATACGACTTTTCCAATGAAATTTCACAGGTTCAATAGAAAAATGGCACATCGAGTTACCTTGAGGTTTATTTAATGAATTTAACACTCTATCCATGGCCTTTATGACACATTACCAGTTACCCATTCGATACGAGATGGGAACCGAAATTTTGAGTTCTTTCAAGCAATCCTCATCCACTCATATTTCTGATCACATCCATGAGTGGAGGAGGAGAAGACGTTGAATCAAATTTCCTCTTCCTGATATAATATTAGCCGAGTGTTTTACCAAATCACTCATTGGACCCATTTCTTGTGATGTCACCATGGGTGGTGTTTTCATTGAAGAGAAGGTGATTCGTCATTCTCAATATCTCGATCTCATTATTCAAAAATGAGAACACTTTACGATTTGATCACTGATGCTTCTCGTCCTTCCAAAAACCCTACCCCAAAAGCTCCAACAACCTTTCATGTTGCTAATGGTGTGATTGGAACCTTCCAGGGTGAGACCTAGTCTTCACCCGACAGTCACACCAATCCCAGATATAATAATTCCAATGCACAAAGTAATCCTACTCCTACTCCTTCCACCAGTAAGACGACTGAAGTTAATTCTGTTCAATCTACGCCTGCCAGGAGAAACCGAAATAAAAATAAAGGAAAGGGTAAGAATAAGGAGGACAAGAATAATAATCCACAATCTGATAAATCCAAAACAAAAACTGTTGATGAGAAAGAAAAACATAAGCCTCATTACCCCTGCCTTATCTATGGTGACGACCATTACACGAAAGATTATCCAAGACATTTTGAGGTTACTAAGTTCCTCCAAGGGACCAAAAAACCTTCTACACCTTCTGTTTTGTCACAACCTTTCCCTTATCAAAAGCAATCTTAACTAGTCATCCATGACCAATCTACCCTTTCTACCTCTTCCTACGTCCTTATGTGTATTGGTGATTCTAAAAAGAACGAAGTTGCAATCACAACTCGAGCCAAAGATTACTCTATGTCAAAGGAGAAAGTTTATGATATACCAACTTCGTTAGTTCAACCTTCTCTCTCAACTTCACCTCCCAACAATCCTCTTCATCTCGAAAGATCGGGTCTCGATACAATTCTTTGATCTCCTCCCAAGGGTGTTGTTCGAAAGTCTACGTTCAACCCTCAAGCTCGTGTTGCACAAAACTACAGTATTGTAGAAGATCTTGCGCAAGCACCCTTTGTGATGTTAGCTCTTGAAGTCCTTCAAAGTTTCCCTACTAAACTAAAGGAACTATTAAAGGCCATCAGTGGAATTGACCCCATAGACACTAACCTCATAATATTTGACTTGGAAGATCACGTCCCAAGGCTTCCTCCTCAATTATCATTATAGATAGAAGTTGTTGTTGAAAACAACAATATATACAGAACTGTTATTGACGAAGGAGCCTTGACTTGCATCATGTCCTTCACTTGTTGGAAATTCATTGGCTCTCCTACTCTCACTGAATCACACAATAGACTTAAGTCCTTCAATGGTATAGAATTTAAACCCTACGATGTTCTTCCCTCGTTGTCTATTACGTTGGAAGGTAAGTCGGTCAATGTTGAGGCTGAGGTCTTCGATGCACCTCTTAGTTATAACCTTTTACTTGGCCGTATCTGGATTGATTCCATGCATGAAGTTGTGTCTAACCTTTTCTGTGTGTTACGTTTCCCGCACCAAGGTTAGGTCATTATTATTGACCAACTGGTCTTATTTAATTCCGATTCCCATACTAGAAACGTTTCCTTCATCTCGAACACACCTCCTAGTTAAGAGAATGTTTGAGTGGGTCTTTTGAAATATTCTACTTTGATGGGTACATTTACAATCCCACCACTTGAAATTCCCCCCCTTTTTGTTGCCTCTATTAACATGATATCAACCACTATTCATGAAAATCTTGCGTCATATGACCCATGGGTAGTACCTAACCCTGCTTATCACCTTCATTATGGCAACCTCATTCCTTTAAGTTTGGTCGAATCCACTTACCAAGATATTCAATCGACAACACCCTCCTCTCCTTCTCTTTGTGGTTCATCTCCTGATCCATTTCATGTGATCTTTCCTACTGATGATATGGTCATGCCATTCATGTCTATAGAAGACACTCCCTGGGATGATGGGCATCATCGCTCCATTCTCTTCCTAGAATGTGACACCATTGAAAGTTACCAATGTATTTTGACTTCGTCGACCGTTGTTATTTCTTAAGTTCCCGAGTCATCACATTATTTTTTATATGAAAGGAAATTGAACAAAATTTCACCTACCGTCCTTCTTGACATATCCATTAAAACCAAAGTCATGGAGAATGTTCATATTGGAGCCTCTTGTTCTACTGACGAGGTCCATGAGTATAAATCCCTTTCCCAAGAGTTCAATGACATGTTCTCTTGGAGTTACGAAGAGATTCTAGGTATCAATCATGATCTCATTGTCCATGAGATTAAGACATACCTAGATGCTAAACCCGTTCGACAAAGACTTCGCCGAGTGCACCCACACAAAGCTACTGCTATCAAGCTTGAAGTTTAAAAAATTCTTAAAGACGACTTTATTTATCTTGTGGCTTTGACTGATTGGGTATCCAATATAGTTCTAGTGAATAAGAAACAAGGTACAATATGCGTCTGTGTAGATTATAGGGACATAAATAATGATTGTCCTAAGGAAAATTACCCGACCCCTTTTGTTGACCAGATCGTCGACGATGGTGCCGTTAGTGAAATATTCTCTTTAATGGATGATTTCTCCGGTTATAATCAGATTAAAATTCTACCCATGGACCAACATAATACTGCTTTCATTTTCCCTTGGGGAGCCTTTGTTTACTGAAAATTACCCTTTGGTCTCAAGAACGTTGGCACAAATTTTCAGCGTGCCATGTCTTATGCTTTCCATGATATTAAGCACATTGTGAAACCCTATCTTGATGATATACCGACGCATTCCATGCATCGTCAAGATCACTTGACATATTTGAGGGCCATTTTTGTACGTTGTCGTTATTATCGTATCTTCTTAAACCCACATAAATGCATTTTTTGTGTGGAGTCTGACCATTTTCTTGGTTTTATTGTGTCGATACACGGGATCCATGTAGACCCCTTTAAGGTTGAGGCTATCCTTAATCTACCTCCTCCTTCCACTTTACGTCGGATCCAAAGTTTGCAAGGGAAGGAAAACTTTTTGCGTCGTTTCATCCCCAATTACACTGACCTAATGAAAGGATTTACCCGGCTACTCAAGAAAGGTTACGAGTTCATATGGGACGATGCTGCAAACAAATCCTTTGAATCTTTGAAACTTTCCTTAACCCATACACCTTTATTTTTTCCCCCTGACTATAGCTGGGATTACTTCGTTTATTTAGTTGCTTCAGACTCTACCATTGCCATGGTATTAGTCCAAGAGGATGACTCTCATGATGAACATGTGATATACTATTTGAGACAAAGTCTTATGACTATCGAGACCAAATACCTACATGTGGATAAACTGGACTTAGCAATTGTTCAAGTTGTCCAACGGTTTCATCATTATATCCTATTACATAGAACCATTGTTATTTATGATTGCAACCCTATGCAACACATCCTTATGTGACAATTTCTAGGGGGGAAGTACTCCAAATGGATAGTTATCCTCCAATAGTTTGACTTACATTTTGAACATGCTAAGTCTAATAAAGCTTTGGTTTTCACTGAATTGATATGTGACCTTCCCTCCACTAAGACAAAAAATGTGGTAGAGGATTCCCTTCTTGATGAATCCCTTTTTCTGATCAATTTTGACGACATATGGTATGGATATATCATTATATATCTCCATAATCAAACTTTCTGGCCTAATATCTCTAGCACATATTGTCGTCACATATGCTATCAAGATCAACCATACATCATTCTCGGTGATACCCTTTATCGTCGTAGTATTGAATCCATTTTCTGACGACATATCACTTACGACGAAGTCAAGAAATCTTTGAATGAATGTCACTTTGGAGCATGTGGTGGTCATATGTCTAGGTATGCCACTTCCCAAAAGATGTTACAAGCTGGTTATTTCTAGCCTTCTTTATTTAAGGATTGCATTACCGTTGTCTAGAAATTCCATGCTTGCCAAACTTATAATAACAAGATAATATCTCATCCTACTCCTTTACATCCTATAGTTTCCATTGGTCCATTTGCCAAATGGGGCATTGACTTCATGACATGTAACCCTCACTTGATTGGGGGGCATGGATACATCATTGTAGCTGTGGATTACTTCACTAAATGGGTTAAGGAGATTCTTACCTTTGATAACACTGGGAAAACTACAATATTGTTCATATTCAATCACATCATTACTCAGTTTGGTGTTCCTCAAGCTATCATTACTGATCAAGGTATCCATTTTCGAAATTTTATGATGTCTGAACTTACTGAAAAGTTGGGTCTTCGCCATGAAAACTCAACCCCCTATTACCCATAGGCCAATGGCTAGGTTGAAGCAATCAACAAAGTTATCATTACTATGCTTTGAAGGATGATAGGAATTCATAAGACAAGTTGGCATGTGATGTTTTTCTCATCATTATGGGCATATCAAACATCTCTCAAGTTTGCCACAGGATTTACACCTTTCCAGCTAGTTTATGGTATCGAAGTTGTCTTGTCGATTGAATGTGAAATATTGTCTTTGAAACTAGCCGTTGAACTTCTCCTGAATACCTCTGTCAAAGAAGAGAATATTCTATATTTAATTCAATTAGACGATACCCATCCCGATGTCACCCTAGTTATTGAAACCTAGAAGAAACGTGTTAAAGCCCAATATGACAAACATGTCAAGCCACGTATTTTTTCTGAGGGTGATCTTGTTCTCCTTTACGAACATGATCGTGATTTGCTAGGGGCCGATAAATTTGAATCCATGTGGCGAGGTCCTTACATTGCTAAACATGTGTTGGAGAAGGGAGCTTATGAGCTAGTTGATTATGATGGAATCCCTTTGAGTGAACCCCAAAATGGGATTTAATTAAAGAAGTACCATTCTTAAGTCATTTTTGCATGAGTGTTTGTATGTTTAGTGTATCATACTATTGTGTGTTTTTTCGTTGTTTGGTTTTGGCCCTCAGCTGCTTACCTTACGTTGTGCTTGGTTTTCAGATGTCAGTGTCTTTGCTACCCTTCCTTAGTTTTGCTAATGGCGCTAGTTGCAGTACTCAGAACTTAGCATCTGTTTCTTAGGCAATCTACACACCTACGGATGAATTGATTAGTCTACATGGTGTTTTCCTTGGTCATGCAACTAACAATATCGTGGAATATAGTGTAGTCATCGAATTACTGACCCACGTTGTGTCTCTTGGAATCTGTCATCTTGTTGTACGACTCTATTCACAGTTAGTAGTCCTATAGTTGAGTAAAGTCTACTCAATTCGAAGTCCTATGCTATTAAGGGTATATTTACAAATTCGCCTCTTGGAACGTCATTTTGATTGCATAAAATATCAACACATTCCTAGATGTATAAATACATTAACAAATGCATTGGCTAATTATGTGTTAGACAAACATTTGAGAAATTTATAAAATCCAATAACACTTTGTATATACGACAAGTAAGTTGATAGAAGACTCATATATATATATAATGATAAAAGTTTTTACAAAAGTATTTTTGTCCGAAGACCAAAATGTCAAAAATGTGAATCACATGGCTTCATGTACAAATATAACATCTATGTTGTTTCTCGCGATAACACACGACTTCCTATTAGGGTCCTAACCCGCACATAGGTAGAACAATATATTCGGATGTAATAAAGGTCAATATTAATAATGCCTTTTAATAAAATATAATAAGGCAGATGTAAGAAGACCTAATAGAATCTTTCGCTTCTAGAAATATCTTCCTCTAGATGCTTCTTTTTAGTATAAATAGGATTTAAGGGTATGAGAAACCTAGATTGGATATTATTGTAATAGAGCTCTACTCAGTTGGAGATTTCCCCCTCAAAGAGGCCTGTGAACATTTCTTTCAGATTCAAAGTGCTTATTTTGTTGTTATTCTTATATCATTTTAGTGTTATTGTGGTGAATGTTCTGGTTATATTGCTATTATTCTTCCATTACTAGCATTTTATTTCTGTTCTGCATACATTTTATATCTAGTATATTACAAGTGGTATCAGAGCACTTTCCTCGGCAGAAAGTGTGGGTTAATTTTTTTTCCAGGGTAGAGACATATTCCAGCATCTTTAAGCCACAGAGATATGTCATTATGCGCATAAACCCATGGTTGAGGGATTCATACAAGTAGGAAATACAAGTGGTACTTAAGTGCACATCTGTTGGCCACCCTTGTAACCCATGTTGGTGCCCCTTCGAGTGGTAGCGCATCAGACATCAACTGTGTACGGATCAACCTAGATTACCTGAATCCCTCTTTAGATAAATCGATCGGCCACCTGTCTGCTATAGTGTCACTGAAAAAAACACTCGGGAAGATACTCTCTAGTACCTGGGTAGTCAGGTAGTACGGCTAAGGGTACAGTCTATCCTCCTTAGTTAGTGCCCTAAGATATTTGGCCGAGTACTACTGTTGGAACTTGACCATATATCAGAGCGATATAGCACAGGGCGAACCCTTGTCTGTAGGACCCTTGAATACCTAACCCTTGGGGACAGAAACATAAACAAATTAAAACAGACAAGATCTATTGCCGCACAACTGTGTTCGAGTTGCCAAGTAAATACACATTTCTTTCTATTTAAGAATTTGGGCATTTCCTCTCTGTAGTATTCTTCAGACCAGAGTATAAAGCCGTAAAAATAAATAAAAAAGTCTGGAAATTTTTTCACCATTATTTCAGACCTATTCCATTGGATTCACCTCTTCACCCTTATCACATTCATCCATTTCATTTTTTCGGCAATTTGTTTTTTACCCTACCCACCCCTTTTCATTTCCCCATCCTCATGGCCCATACTCGTAGCTAAGACTTGGAAGCTCACTTCAACACATTGCAATATAGTCTCATTGAGACCCAACAAGAAGTGAAACAACTCAGTGCCAATGTTGCCGCCATCAATACAACCATGCAGTCCTCAATGGGAAAAATCAAACAAGACCTCACCACCCAGCTTGAATCAGTCTTTTCGACACTCTACACCAAACTGCATATCCCTATAGATAACCCTTCCTCTTCCTCACCCCCCACACACTAAAGGTGACCATTCCTCTCATTCCCATACCTTGCAGAACCATCACTTTCAACATGACCTACGCCTTCCATGGGTGGATGTGACCAAATTTGATGGCTCAGACCCCACTGTTTGGGTAACCCAAATGGAACATTACTTCTCTTTATACAACATTATAGATGACTTGTCCAAACTCTGGTATGGTGTTTTCCATCTAGATCAAGAACGTTGGCAATGGTGGAAATGGCGAAAAAATTCGTCAAGGGTATATTTCTTGAACACAATTTGTGGCAGATCTTTATGAACTCTTTGACACTGACACCAACCATTTGGGTCATTTGACAAAGATGAAACAATTAGGAACAGTGGAAGACTTTATAGCTTCTTTTGAGCACCTGGATTTTAGAACAGAGGGCATGTCTGATGCCTTTTTTTAAGAGTGTTTTATCAGCAGCCTCAAGGATGAAATTCGGGCCCATGTCCTCATAGGTCGGCCTGAGATTTGGGTGGAGGATACCAAAAGAGATAAAGAAGCACAACAGGTTGTATCTTCTCAAAACTGCAAACCCTCCTTCATCCCTCACCCTAAACCAGTAAATCACACTGCTCCCTCTACTCCACTAAAGATCCAAAAATTGACCCAGGCTGAAATGGATGAATGCCAACTCAAAGACCTTTGTTATAAATGTGATGACAAATATTTCTCGGGCCACAAGTGTAAAGAACAAAATATTTTTATGGCTATCTCCGACGAGATTTTGGAAGAAGATGAAGAAACTCCCTCTATGTCTGAATCACCTGAATCCACTGACATAACCCCTCCCTCAGACCCTCCCGAAGTAGAACCAGTCATTTCCCTCAAAGATTGCACTGGCTTCTCCACTCCCCAAACCCTCAAGATAATCGGTTACATCAAGCATTGGAAGGTCATCATTCTGGTTGATAGTGGCAACAGCCATAATTTTATTCATCGCCGCATTGCCCAAAAAACTCATTGTTAGATCCATGTCGTCAATAATTTCCAAATCATGATTGCCAATGGTGGTTCCATGAAATGTTGAGGGCCCTGTGAAAATGTGTGATAGATGCGGACACGCCTACTGTATGGCGCTAATAACACCTCGGGATCTCATCAATGGAGACATCTAGGATGTCCACTGTCATCCCCTTCAAGTTTTTCTCTATAGCCTCGTAGTCAACTACGGCTAATCCTTCTACCTTGACTCTCTCCCCTCACCTCTGAATGAGAGATGAACCTAGAGGTTGATGCGGTCTGACATCTGCATCATCAAATATTTTTTGATTAGTCATCGGATAAAATACATAAAATACATAAAATACATAAAAACATTTCATATTTAAAAATTACAAAAACATTGTAAAAAAAAAATTACTTCTTATCTATGTTCCCCCATTGAGAACCTTCACAAAGAACCAATTCCAGATCACCTCTGAAGTCTAAGCCGACATATGTGTAGTCATCTACCATAAGCATATAGGGCCTCAATAAATCAAATGAAACATCATTATACCTAATGATAGGACCAGTCACATGTCGTGCCATGAGGTCATGCCACTTCTTCATTCGTGGATCTTGTGGGGTCGGTATGCTCCACTCTACATGTAGGCACAAGTTTGGAACCCTCTCTAGGAATAAGGACACCAAAATTGATCTGTATCTGAATTGTTTCAAGTCACCCTTCCTACACTTGGTCAACTATTTCTTCATGCTTCTGAGAACCCCATCACTCCAGTTAAAAACTCATGGCTCCATGCATTCCAACACATATTGGAAATCTCTCTGAAGGGTTATATGGGGAGCTTCACTCCCCATCATATGTGTGGTGGTGTATAGGATAGTTTGTAGAGGTAAGTCACAGACATTTCAGATAACGACCTTTCCGCTATGTCTCTCAGCACCTAGCACGCAATGTGCGCTGACATAATGGCTCATAGTCTCGCCACCTCTTCTGCTACCTATTAGTGTGACTCGAGCCCCTCGATGAGACAACCCGGTCAAAAATTATATATCCCCGATATATATCTCAATGATGTGAGCCCCCACAAAGAATAACTTTTGGTCTACATCCCACATATGGACTAAGTATTCGAGCAAACTCAACTAGGTTCTCATGCGCTAGACCCTGAAGAATTTTAGTAGTCCACACTACCGGAAGGAATTTACCATTCCCGAGTCATTCCTGAAAAATTAATCTTCATCCTCATTCTCCCTCTCCAGCCTTTCCAACATCTTCACTGTAGAAAACCTGAAATGGAACATAAAAGAGACATTAGCATCCTCCTATTTCTCTTGGAAACTTTTCATTGGCATAATCATCTTAAAAACATTTTTACTTTGCGCATGTCGTAGGCTAGCTAGCTTGTACAGTGCGGGGTCATCACACTGTAGCTTAAAGGTCATCTACGATGAACCTGGGTCATCGCAGGGACCGATACAGGGTGCCTGCAATGACCTCTGGGCGCAAGTACCCTACAAAATGCAACCTAAAAGAACACTTCTAACCAATGAAAAGTAAAAATGAATCCATGAAAAGTTGAAGGACATGAAAATTACATGTCCTACGGAGACCATTCGCCAAATGATCAACCGTGCCTCTCATGATCCACAACGGAAGTTTGAGGTAAAAACAGGGTTTTTGGAACAGATTTTGGGTGGAGTAACAATGAAATGGTAAAATAGGTTTTTACCGCATTTTATTAACCTTTTACTTTTCCATTTCGTTTTTCATATATTATTTTATGTATTTTGCCCAAACCCTAGACTTCTAATGGTGTCACAAGTGTTTTATTTTTCGTAGGTGAGAAATCTAGGAGTGGAATATTGAACATGGGTACGTTTTTTTGGGTTTTCTTTTATACATTTGTCACATGTACAAATCCTTTTAGAGTTTTTTAGGAAAAACTCTGAGCTTCGGTTTTGTTCTTTCTCATGCTCGTAAATCAATGAGAATGTAACCGAGTGTACTTTTATCACTTTTTCGGACTCATAAAGGTTATACGAATAAGGAACCCCCTTGGAGTTTCCTTTAAGATCTTTTTAGACTCTCTAAACATGAAAATATTACCTAGCGACCTTGTTATTTTGACACTCATAAAAGTATTTGAAGAAAAAATTCGATGAGAGGTAATTTAGCACTTTTTCGTTCTCATCGAATTAACTTACAAAAAAGGAACTTTTGGATTCATCTTTAAGTGTTTTTTAGACTCTCTGAACATGAAAACCCTCGAGTTTTATCTCTTTGGAATTGTTAAAAAAATATTGAAAAACCCATATGGGACCGAACCACTCCTTCTTAGGGTTCGTTAAACATACACCGAGGGAATCATCCGAAGGATGAGATTACATCAACAAGCATATGTTATCCTCCTCAAGCTTGCGTTAAAATAAAGAGGTACTCGCCAGAAATGGTGGGGAAAATTTTGGGAAAGAAATGTGTGTCTGCATCCGTGTTTGTGGTAGTAACAGTTGCTCTTGAACATGACACCCCCCTTCATCATTGAATCCAGGTTGGAAAATCCATCTATATCTCATTTGACCATCTGCATGTCCATATGTTGGGTCCTCCTTGAGTTGGTGCTTCCAACACCATTGTCATGTCACTCATATGTTCAAGAGAAGTCTAACCTTAATAAGCCTCCTATTGAGTCGACCATCTGCAGTTATAAATTTTCTACCATGTTGGCCTTCCCTTTGTCAGTTTCAAAACACCTCATTCCATGATCTACCTCGAATTTGTTACCTATTCATGTCATTGATGGGGGATACATAAAGGCCCTCCTGTGATGAGTATTGTCCTATCGACTTTAACTCATTATCCAGGAACAAGACTTAGAAATAATTCAGTACCTTAGAGCTTGCATGCCTCAATGGTAGGTTTGTTCACTTTCAATAGTGGGTTCACATCATTGACCACTGATTGGGAGATTCCATCAAGTGTTCAACTTCAACTGATTTATTCACATTCATTGGATTGTATTGGGGTACCTTGGGAGTCATTGACATCAATGGTGATTTCTCTTGCACTTAACTATTTTCATCATTGATCAGTAATCAAGTGGTTTCTACCATGTTTGACTTCAACACATGTAATCACATGGTTAGATCCATACCTAGGGACGATGGAATTGAAGACCCTGGATCACCCTATTCTGGTCCAGGTTGTGATGGAGTATTCATGATTTGTATTGACACATAGATCCACTTTGTATGTCTCGTGGCTATTTCCAAATTTGAATTTTTATGATCCATTGACAAGCATGTGTTCATGTGTTCATGTTCATGTTGCACATCATGAGAGGTAAGTCACTTCCCATGCTACTCTATGGAGTAGTCAACCAATAGATGCGTACATGCCTATTGTATGGAGCTAATAATGCCTCGGGATCTCATCAATGGAGACATCTAGGATGTCCATTGTCAGCCCCTCCAAGTTTTTCTCTATAGCATCGTAGTCAACTATGGCTAATCCTTCTACCTTGACTCTCTCCCCTCACCTCTTAATGGGAGATGAACCTGGAAGTCGATGAGGTCCTACATCTGCATCATCAAAGAGTTTTTGATTAGTCATCAGATAAAATATATAAAAACATTTCATATTTAAAAATTACAAAAACATTGTAAAAAACAAATGTACTTCTTACCTATGTTCACCCATTGAGAACCTTTAGGAAGAACCAATTCCAGATCACCTCTGAAGTCTAAGCCAACATATGTGTATTCATCTACCATAAGCATCTGGGGCCTCAGTCAATCAAATAAAATTTCATTATACCTGATGATAGGACCAATCACATGTCGTGCCATGAGGTCACGCCACTTCTTCATTCGTGGATCTTGTGGGGTCGGTATTCCCCACTCTACCTGTAGGCACCAGTTTGGAACCCTCTCCAGGAATAAGGACACCAAAATTGATCTGTATCTGAATTGTTTCAAGTCACCCCTCCTACACTTGGTCAACTATTTCTTCATGCTTCTGAGAACCTCATCACTCTAGTTAAAAAATCGGGGCTCCATGCATTCCAGCGCATACTAGAAATCTATCTGAAGGTTCATATGGGGAGTTGCTCTCCCCACCATATGCATGATGGTGTATAGGATAGTTCATAGAGGTAAGTCATGGATGTCTCGGATAATGACCTTTCCGCTATGTCTCTCAGCACTTGTAACGCAATGTGCGCTGACATAATGGCTCATAGGCTCGCCACCTCTTTTGCTACCTGTTAGTGTGACTCAAGCCTCTCTACGAGACAACCCATTCAAAAAGTAGATATCCTCGATATCTATCTCAATGATGTGAGCCCCCACAAAGAATACCTGTTGGTATATGTCCCACATATGGACTAAGTATTTGAGAAAACTCAACTAGGTCCTCATGCCCTAGACCTTGAATAATTTTAGTAGTCCACACTACAGGAGGGAATTTATCATTTCGGGGTCATTCCCGACAAAGTAATCTTTGTCCTCATTGTCCCTCTCCAACCATTCCAACATATTTATTGTAGAAAACTTGAAATGGAACATAAAAGAGGCATTAGCATCTTCATATTTCTCCTGGACACTTTTCATTGGCATAATCATCTTAAAAACATTTTTACTTTTTGCATGTTGCAAGCTAGCTAGCCCATACTGTGCGGGGTCATCGCACTGTATCTTAAAGGTCACTTGCGATGAACCTAGGTCGTCGCAGGGAACGATACAAGGCACCTGTAATGACCTCTGGGTGCAAGTACCCTACAAAATGCAACCTAAAAGAATACTTCTAACCAATGAAAAGTAAAAATGAATCCATGAAAAGTTGAAGGAGGTGAAAATTACGTGTCCTGCGGAGACCATTGGCCAAATGATCAACCATGCCTCTCGTGATCCGCAACGGAAGTTTGAGGTAAAAAGAGGGTTTTTGGAACAGAGTTTGGGTGGAGTAACAATGAAATGGTAAAATAGGGTTTTACCCCATTTTATTAACTTTTTAATTTTCCATTTCATTTTTCATATATTATTTTATGTATATTTCCCAAACCCTAGACTTCGAATGGTGTCACAAGTGTTTTATTTTTTGTAGGTGATAAATCTAGGAGTGGAATATTGAACATGGGTACATTTTTTGGGTTTGCTTTTATACATTTGTCACATGTACAAATCCTTTTAGAGTTTTTTAGGAGAAACTTCGAGCTTAGGTTTTGTTCTTTCTCATGCTCGTAAATCAATGAGAATGTAATCGAGTATAATTTTATCACTTTTTCGGACTCATAAAGGTTATATGAAAATGAAACCCCCATGGAGTTTCCTTTAAGATCTTTTCAGACTCTCTAAACATGAAAATATTACCTAGGAACCTTTTTATTTTCACACTCATAAAAGTATTTGAAGAAAACATTCGATCAGAGGTAAGTTATCACTTTTTTGGTCTCATCGAATTAACTTACAAAAAGGGAACTGGTGGAGTCCTCTTTAAGTGTTTTTTAGACTCTAAATGTGAAAACCCTCGAGTTTTATCTCTTTGGACTCGTTAAAAAATATTGAAAGACCCATCTGAGACTGAACCACTCCTTCTTAGGTTTCGTTAAACATACACCAAGGGACTCATCCGAAGGATGAGATTACAACAACAAGCATATGTTATCCTCCTCAAGTTTGTGTAAAAATAAAGAGGTACTCGCCAGAAATGGTGGGGGAAGTTTTGGGAAAGAAATGTGTGTCTGCATCCGTGTTTGTGGTAGTAATAGTCTCTCTTGAACATGACACCCCCCTTCATCATTGAATCTGGGTTGGAAAATCCATCTATATCTCATTTGACCATCTGCATGTCCATATGTTGGGTCCTGCTTGAGTCGGTGCTTCCAACACCATTGTCGTGTCACTCATATGTTCAAGAGAATTCTAACCTTAATAAGCCTCCTATTGAGTCGACCATCTGCAGTTATAAATTTTCTACCATGTCGGCCTTCCCTCTATTAGTTTCAAAACACCTCATTCCTTGATCTACCTCACATTTGTTACCTATTTCATGTCATTGATGGGGGATACATCAAGGCCCTTCTGTGATGAGTCTTTTCCTATAGACTTCAGCGCATTATCCAGAAACAAGACTTATAAATAATTCAGTACCTTAGAGCTTGCATGCCTCAATGGTAGGTTTCTTCGCTTTCAGCAGTGGGTTCACATCATTGACCCCTGATTGGGAGATTGCGTCAAGTGTTCAAATTCAACTCATTTATTCACATTCGTTGGATTGTATTGGGGTACCTTGGGAGTCATTGACATCAACGGTTCTTTCCCTCACACTTGTTAACTATTTTCATCATTGATAGGTAATCAAGTGGTTTCGACCATGTTCAAATTCAAAACCTGTAATCACATGGTTAGATCCGTACCTAGGGACGACAAAATTGAAGACCCTGGATCACCCCATTCTGGTCCAGGTTGTGATGGATTATTCATGATTTGTATTGATGCATAGATCCACTTTGCATGTCTCGTGGCTATTTCCAAATTTGAATTTTTTAGAGCATAGATCCACATTGTGTTATGGGTGGCTATGTCGATTCACCTTGACATGGATCCACGGTGTATATTGAAGTGGCCATGACTCATTTGGCATTTTTGGAATTTGATTATGGGAATTCATACCTCAGACAATGGTATATTATTATGATGATGCTTGACTTTTTGCAGGTTCTCGACTGATGCGCTTCTTATTTTCGACACTCACACATTTTATAAAGTATTTCGTTTGTCACGAGTTCTAGCCTCATACTTTGGGGGGGATTCTGTTACACATTATTTTGGTCATCTTAATGATCCATTGACAAGCATGTGTTCATGTTCCCAAAAGATCCTATCTTCACGAGAAAGGTGACTGGCTTTCTCTTCCAAAAACCTTATTAAGGAGGGTCATCACACGCTACACCATAAGTAGGGTGCGATGATGATTGGTCATCGCCCTCTTCCCTAAAGCTGGTTTGCGACGTCTCTGTAGGATGCCCTAAATCTAGGGTGCAACGATGTCAAAAGAAGCTAAGAATAGGTCAAACTTCATGAAATTTCTAGAAGGGAATATTCTAGAAGATGAGGTGGCATATGTATGGTTGGGATCCTACTTGCTTCTCTGATTTGTTGGGATCATTCCAATCTCTTCAACCATCTCTCTTTCCCCTATATAAAGAGGGATTTCTCATGGAAAAGGCTAAGGTTAATGAAGGTTGATTTAAAGGTTAATGAAGGTTGAATTGGCTAAGATTGTATGGAGAATTATTCATTGGGTCATTCTTGAGAGATTCACTTCAGTTTATCAAGTCATTGTGGATCTTCTTCATTAGAGTTTGGAGAAATTGTGTCTGTAGGAGGAAAGGGTCATTGGAATGGGACCTTGCAACATCAAGGCTTTGGTTGTAATCTCCATTTTCATTATTATATAATAAAGTGATATGTTTCTTTCCCATAAAAATCATCTCATTTTATTGTATGATTCCTTGGTCACATACATAGGTTCTCTTTGAGTATTCTATATTGCTTTCACTTCGGTTGGCTTGTGTTTTCTTGCAGATCTGATATCACATGAGCATTCAAGTGGAGCTAGGAAGTTGACGACAAGAGGAAGCAATATTTAAACGGTATGTCTCTTATCTTTCGTTTGATAGTAATTTCAGTGATTAGATCTTAGGGAAAGTGCCATGTCCTGTTTTGTTTTTTTCTAGATATAGGTGGATCTAGGGAGATATGTTTATGTCCTCATTTACCAATAAGTCCCATAACATGGACCTATGCATCTAGTATTTAGTTTTTGTTTGAAGTATTTAAATCTTGATTCATAGGGAAGGGCCCAATATCCTTCTTTGAAGACATAAGAATTGATAAAATTAGCATGCCACCTTGTCAGAACACTCAATGCGAAATAAGGATTACTACCTATATTGATCAAATAAATTTAGCTATTGTAATATTTATTATTGAGTTGTAGATAGATCCATATTTAGGGTTGAAGATATTTTAAGTCTCTTTATCTCAAATTCTATGGGAACATTTCCTTTTTATCATATAACAACTCATAGGGTGTGAATGCTATG
>ML810053.1:0-14940 GCA_009831015.1 Picea engelmannii
TTATATAGTCTTCCAACTGGTGTGAATTTGAATCATTGTGTCTTTTGACATTTGAACCACTGTACCTTTTCATTTAAATGATAATATTAATCTTTAATTAATATCATTTTCCTTTTTATTCTTTATTCATAATGCTCATGAATTAACTCTCTTTTAATCATGACTATGTGTCAGTTCCTTTGTCTTCATGAGTTGATCACAGACATGGATTGACTCATCATATCGTTCTCATGCTTCTGTTGCATTCTCTGTTCACCAACATATCATATTTGATCTTTTATCGATTCTTTGTATTGTTATAGTTCTAATTCTCCGTCAAATTAATCTGTATGAGGTGCTTCCTTCAATCCATTTTCATATGATCACAAGCATAGAACCACAGGATTATCAATTTAAGCACTACCTCATTTTACCCTTATTTCTCTATTCCATATGACCGCAGGTGGTGACTAGGCACTAGCCTAAATAAGTGCTTGATCATTTGTCAAGATCAACGGTCACATTTTAATTGCATGATGAGATAGACGACTGTCGTTATTTTGGGACTTCTTCCTTCACGACTTTCAACCTTTGTAATCTTTCAAATCTTCGAAGAAGATCAAATGATATTGGCTTGTCCAAAGGTTTTGAACAAATCGACGATTACAACTTAATCAAGAATTGAGATGAACGACTCTCATTTACTTTGGGTCTTCGAATTTCGGGACTTAAGTTATTTGCTGATGGTGAAACTCCCAAAGTAAAACTCCCAGAGTAACGTAACTTTCTGACGTCACTTGTTGACATAGCACATGTCGCGTGGCTACCACATGTCACTCATATTCATAATTTACATGTACCCGAACTGTCGATTTCATCTAGACACTTGTCATTATCTAACTATGCCATGTGTCCTTGCTGACGTGGTTTGTTGACGTAGATATCTCAATGTGGCACATATTCATCTCCTTGATCTAATGGTAAGAATACTATCCGAAATGTATCTTAGATCAATGGCTGAGAGTGACTTCAAAATTTTGGCCTTCGGGAATTCAGGTAATTCAATATCTCCACTTCACAATTCTTCCGAAGTGATATTCCCCGAAGTGTAACCTCCTCACAACTTTTAACCCGAAATGAATGATATTCGTTGATCATGATCTTAGATCGACGATTCGATCTGTCTGCGATGCTGCTTTGCCTTGGTTTAAATCCAACATCCCTTCATCTTTGCTTATCCTATCCTTCCACTTTAAAATGATCCAACAATTGTCGGGTATTCGATATATTAGCCCTTGCTAATCCTATATTTCCACTCAAAGTGATCCGACGGTTGATGGGAAATCGGGTAATCGAGATCTCAGCCTTTTTTCTTATCCTATCTTTACACTTAAAGTGATCCAACGGCTGTCGGGAATTCAGGTATTCGAAATCTCAACCCTTTTGCCTTTCTTATCCTATCCTTCCACTTAAAGTGATCCAACGGTCGAGAAGGCTCTTGAAGCATATCAATGATTAAGAATGGTTGCAGGGTCCTCAACTAGCATGACTTTTAGGACTATCGTTGAGTTCTGCAATGGAAACCGCTCATTGGTAGTGGAACTAATTCTAACCGTAGATTTATTGTCAAGTGACCATCGATGGTCTATATGGATTGCGGAACCATAACTTGTGAGTAGTTTAATTCGTCACCCAAGCTTTGTAATTGAAGTTGTGTGATTGTTGGTTAGTCAACCACAATCATCGATCTTTGAATCTATAAGATCTGACGGTCCTGACTAATTGCGGGATTGGAAATAACACGTTGTTTAATTCTCCTTTCTCTCTCTGCAATCTATCCCTACCATTGATCTGGCGCTTGCGTATCCAATCACAACTTATTTTGATCATTTGGTGGATCAACCATACTTGTCGATCTTTGAGTCGTTGAGATCTGACGATCTAGAATAATTGTGGGATTGGAAATAATGTATAGTTTAATTCTTCCTTCACTCTCTGCAATCAATCCCTGCCATTGATCTGGCTTGCATATTCGACAGTTACAACTTGATCTGATCGTTGACCAATCCTCCAACAGTCCTTAAGTCTACGGTCACTCATATGACCGATGTCCGTTACATGAGACTATCAACACCCTCGATATCTTGATCAGACAGTTGCTGAGGCTTCTCACATTTTCCTGTGCATCAATCGAATTCTCAGTATTTCCATCGATGAAATTTCTACAATGCGCTCTTCCTTCCTTCCGAGCTTTGATATTCATTCACTAACCCTCCTGAGATTTAATCTTTGGCATACTGTCATACTGTTTGACATTCTCATCCTTTGCATAGTTTCAATGCACTTTTCCTTCTGAGATTTTAACTCTGCATACTGTTTGACATTCTTCTGCTAACTAATATATTGTTAACATCAATGACAATTTCATCTATGATAAATCAACAATGAAAATTCATCATAAGAACTTATCATCATATCATAATGACATCGACTGTTGACATCAATGAAAACATATCAATGACAATATGTCCAACATCCTCCACAAAGGCAAGTTCACAAGTAGTAGGAGTAATTGCATTTCTCCTTCTCAAGATAGAAAGAGCTTGGGGGATGAGCACAGGAAGTTCATAATTTCAAGGACAAAGGAATGCAGACTCAATATGAAGTGAAATTTCTCCAGAGTGTCTTTGCTCTCAATGATGTGGGTTTCAAGGCTTGTATATGGCTCAATTTATAGCCTCCAAATGAAATTGAAGGGTCGATTCAGAGCGTTTCCAATAAATGGAAGGTCAAGGATCATGGATATCGTGACATGGCGTAGAAACCCAAAATATTTTTAATTTGAGCACAAAACCCGATGTACGTAGGCTGTAATGGAGCAACCTACGTATAGGCAAGTTGTCTAACTGTGGCCCGCGTATATGTGCAAAACTTTGAATTTTTAACTCTGGAATGAAACAAAAAGGGGAAACTTGAGTTTGCTGAGGGAAATGGAATGCCATCAAATAAAGATGCATGGAGTGTGGAAAAAATTGCTATAACAATAAAAAAAAAGTAGAAATCATGCTTTTAAAGAAAAGCATGAAAATTGAAAATGATATAAAGTGCATAGAGAAAAGACAATTGCAAATATGTATGGAATAATATTTTTGTAGATAAAAACAATGTTCATGTAGCCAACTAAAATCCCAACAAGTCATGCAATTGGATCATCTCCCAATGAATGGGTTGTTTACGAGACCATATTCTATTCACAAGCAACAAAAACCCAACATGAGAAGACTCATATGATGAGAAATATCTTGGTGGAATCTATACCCAGATTCTTTGAAAGGAGTTTGAAATCATGGCTAAGTTAGTCTAAAAAATGTGTCAGGAAAACATAATCCATGAATGCAAATAATGAATATACGTTCAGAATATGGTAGCATTCATCTCACCCTGATGCTAGACCCCTACAATAAGCCGTCAAGTTGTTATAGATAGTTGTTAGGTCAATTAGAATATGAATAGAATGAATATTAAATTGCAGAAAAAAAATACTAGCATACCTACCCTTTTCTCCCCCAGCATACCCAAACAAATGGTTTGGTGCCAAAATGTTGAGTTTCCTTCTAGTAGAAATTAACAAGAGTAGAGGATCAAAATAATTGGTGAAACTTGGCCCTCTCAAGCTTGAACAAGTTACATGGATCTCTGAAGCTTGAACAAGTTACCAAGAGCAGAGGATCAAAATAATTGGTGAAACTTGGCTCTCTCAATATCGAACAACAAAGAAGCCAAACTTGATCATTTATATTGAAATCCACTCCTACAATCCACACAATACCCAAAATCAATGCCAAAACATGGGTAGCTCTCAAACCAAAACATTGTGAATATCCTAGACAATGAACAAGCCTAATGCCTTTCCCACAACATAGAGTGATAGAATGATAGGGAAAATAATGAATTGTTTTTCCTATAAGAGCTTCCCATCATTGGATAACAAG
The DNA here is from genome assembly GCA_009831015.1 of Picea engelmannii. Taxonomy (NCBI): domain Eukaryota; kingdom Viridiplantae; phylum Streptophyta; class Pinopsida; order Pinales; family Pinaceae; genus Picea; species Picea engelmannii. The sequence continues at coordinate 3,972 of ML810053.1, forward strand.
GAAGGACTAAGATTTGTTCATTGAAATTGGTGCCAAAGAGGGTATTATGTTCAAAAACGGATTGGGTAAGTGACCACACATTTGGAGCAAACTGGTAGTGTAATTTTGGCATTTCCAAACTCACAACCTTACCCATTATCAAAACATGAATGCAATGGAATATATTGGCATATAAACCTTATAATGGATGCTTAAGAGTATTGGAAATTCCTTTCCATTTCCACTTTGCAAACAATTATAACTTGCCTCTTTAAAAGTGCATTTGTCACATGTCTTAGCACATGCTTACACTTAATATATTCACCCACAAAATTCATAGTAATCATGAATGGCTTGGCACATGCTTACACTTAATATATTCAACCAAAAAATGCATAGTAATTATGAATTCCTTGGGCACATAACTCTTGTAATGGTGGTTCCAACTCGATTATACCATATGTAATTTACAATAATTCCAAGACTTACCTCTTATTTGTGAAAGCATTTTGAAATGGTAAGTGGTGAGATTTTTTGTATATAAACCATGTGCTTGGAACAATGGTCATGAACCTGTATTATTTTCCATGTATAATTTCTTTGATTTGATTGACGCTTCACTTGATTAAATTCTAATTATGCTTGTCTTTTGCAAGAAACACCTCTTATCTCTTGATAGGGTAGCAACACAAATCAAACCATCACATCATCTATCATAACAACATCAAGAGAGAATTCACAACCTTTCATGATTTTCCTGGGGGGACCTTAGTGCACACTAGGAGAATTGCCTACAATTTCCAAGTATGGTAACCAAGAGTGCAAGTTAATGCAACACTTGGTATTTAATAAGGCTATGGAGTCAACCAAAATAACCATATAAGCCTTCATTGTGACACTTAGGCATCGTTGGGGTGTTGACCATTTTGTCAATCAACATTTGGACACCAAATGGGCTTGTTGCTTCCAACAATAGGTAGACATTTGAATCTTTGGTTTTGCATCATAAGGATTGGATCAGGCTAAGGGAAGAGTATCATAACAAAACTTCAAGAACTCTTCAAACCATGAACTATACGAGAAAATAGTATGCATTCATATTCATCCTTGAAAAGGGAAAACAATGAATAGAATGATGGCTAGAGTTCTACATGGAATGAAGCAAGGGAAAGGTAAAGAGAACTTCGGAAACCTAACAATGTTTATTTGGCCATTATAACGCACTAGGGTGTGGCATTAAAAACTTTCTATCACATCTAAAATTCATTCTCATGGAAGAGTCTATCACAAAACAACTAACAACAACCATGTAAGCATTATTCAAATTAGACTTGTTCATGGGTACTATTTGAGAAGATTTTTTCTTGTTTTTCAAGGCTACATTAGGCTAGGTAAAAACCATAAAAGAGTCTAGACATTTAAACATTAATTACAACAAGCCAAAAACAACAAAGATACATGCAAAAAGTAACAAAACTAGCAAGATATCAACTAGCCACAAATGTTTAAAAGAAATGAACAACAAAAGGAAACCTATATGACTACAACAAACAACGAGACAAGAATTGAAAATAAAGATCAAATGCCAAATCAATCAAATCAATCAAAACAAGAAATATGAGGTTAATGAAAAAATGAAAACAACAACAAACCTTTTTATTTCATTTTATTTTTTTCTCTTTTTATATTTTTTAATATAATATGTACATCGCAAGAAAAAACATGATGTTCACAGTGGGTGCCATTTACAATAGTGGGAGGCATCACACTTTACTATTATAGTATGACTTTCTAGATTGACTAGAAGTGGAAACCTATCGTAAGAGCAACATACTGGGCAACCTAAATTAGTCCCTAAATCTAGGCAACAACTTATAATGATAGAACAAACAAAATTCTTGGAGAAATTCACTTCAAACTTGAAGGTGCTAGCCATCCTAGATTCTATGTAGAAAAAATAGCTTTGGAATTTGATTTTCCCATGTCTCCTTTGTGAATTTTGAGAGATGGTTTACCACTTACCTACCAAAAACTGAAGGGTTGCTACTTATGCCTAATATAGGACAAACAAAAATCTTAATGACAAGGATGCCTGATGCATCATTGACCTTGTTTTTAGAAAAAATATTTTCCCTAATGAACAACACAATATAGTCATCATAGATGGGATATAAGTTTTCTCCAAACATTATTTTTCTTGAGTGATGATGTAATCATGAAAAGAAAGGCCTCTTCCTTAATCTCCTAATTAGGGAAGAAAGTTTTATCAATGAAAGACTCTATATAATTATCATAGATTGGAGGATATCTTTCCTTGAAAGGGTAGCTTCTTAGGCATCATAAAAAATTAAAGCTTCTACCCTTGGAAGAGAATTTGAAATAGCCTTGAATTCATAGTTACTTTTGGATGAGTAATTGGATGTGCCTGTAATGTCATATTCAAGGCCACTCTTCAAAGGTGGGAAATATAAAGTTATTTTTGTAGACAAGAATCTTAAGATCCTCATTCTTGTGAGAAAAGATAGTTTTCAGAGCCACCAAATAAAGTAACGCAAAGTCTAGATCATGCCTCTCAAATTCGCCTCATAAAATTTTACACTAGAAGAAAACCAATGTTGATTGCATTTTTCCTTGCAATATTTAGGATCATGCACAACCTCTTTGGAGAAGAAAGGATCATCCCAAGGGTAGTTATCCAAGGGAAATTTAGAAAGAAAATCAGTACATTCAAGGTCGTTAGGGTCCAAATATTCTCTTATAACATTAAGAGACATTGCCTCAGGATGCTCATCATACAAAAGGCAAGCTACATTAGTATAGGAAATCGCATGGCCAGCCTTGTTAGCAAGTAGGTCATGCTTGGGTTTCCCATTATCAAGTTCATATTCTTTGTGTAGAGTCAGGCTTCAAAATTGGTGAGTATTGAATAAGTTAGTGGTTACATCTTCCATTTGAAATTTGGCATCAATCATATAATATCCTAAAGCCACTTCTTCATTGTGAAAGGTTTATGTACTAGGGTGACTACTTAAAAAGGGATTTTGTGAGGCATTTTCATCATTAGATATTAGGTAGTTTTTTCACAAGTCTCATCCTCGAGTAAAACACCATCCTACAAATTATGAAAAGGAAGCTCATTAAAGCAAGAAGGGATGGTATTCCCAAGACATTATGGGTATCATATGCACACCTTCACTTAAACCATGCACAAGCAATCATTAAGTATGCTACATGTGATGGTCTTTGTGTGGCGAAGATAGGTACATGATGTGAAAACATGCATATGAGATAAAGATAAGTGGATAAGAGGTAAAGATGTGAAAGGAAATATAATGACAACCTTTACCTCAACCTGCATAGGATACAAAATTTGAACATACTAAACTATGAAGGCTATCCCCCATGAAATATACCCAACAAGCATACCACATGCCTAAGTGAGCTTTCCCTCTACTCCATCATGCAAGCATGCTATTTATATACAATATCATGCATGCTAAACAACCAATTGTTGTGCATAATTATGAGTCAAACATGGTTGTGTATGCGTTCTCTCCAATAATGTTGGTAAATTATAAAATAAAATAGATATGTAAATACCCAAGGACAAATTTGTGCATGTATATGTATAAACCATAAATCCACTATATAAACCAGTGAGCCATATTACGCCTCTAATCACTTCACCATCCCATACATGCATACATATAGAAAGCATGAGTCAACAATCAACAACAAATATTTATTTTTTCAACCATCATGGAATGCATATGTATGTATGACTACAATCTTGGGCATGCTCATATAGAAACCAACGTGCATGCCTCCATGCATATAGCTCCATAACCACTCCTCAAAAAGTGTTGGGAATGCATATATGCAAACATAAAATTATGGGTATGAATATAAACCAAACAAATGGTATGCAAACGTTTCAAGAGTGTTGGGCTTACACATAACCAAAAATAACTTGTGGGACTATCTACATTGAGGCCCTTAGACATTTAATGGAAACAATGCCAATTCCAAGAAAAGTAATTATCCAACCATTAACAAAATGTATGCATTACTAGCTTATTTGCAACAAAGGTTGGGTTCTTCAAATGAAATAATATGGAACAATTGTTCTATCTAATGATACCATCAAGCAATCAACTGGCATGACCTCTAGCCTCCTCTATCTAGAGCAAGGCCCTATCATGATAATTCCTACTAACATATACACTTGAATATGTCAATAGAAACACTTATATCAGTTGGATAAGAAGTCATTAAGCCCATAATTAAATAATGTTAGGATATTTAGACACTTGGGAGTTATTTAATATCAAATTGGTCTAAAGTGTCTTTAGGTAAAAGTGTGTTTCTTTAGTATGTGATTGTAATTACGTAATTTGATGGTCACGATACGTTCTAGACATAGAGTGATCTGATGAATCATATTATCCTCGACCTTAATGACTACATTGATATGTGGCTTAGCACCCGATTGGTCCATGATCTCTATTTAAAGAGCATGGAGGATCATTTTCTAATAATTGATTGTGAGAAACTCTCTTGTAAAATGTTTTCTTTTGCATTAATATATTGCCTCAAGTGGCCACATTGGATGGGGTCGTGCAATGTTTCCCTTTTCGAGGGTTTTAACCACGTAAAAACATCAATGTGTTCATCTTTGATCTAGTTATGTGAGTTGTTACTGAAGGTGTTCAACCTATTTGGGAATACCCTATTTTGTTGAAGATGGTATCAGATCTTGTTTGAAGACGTGCTCCCATTGTAGATCAAGATTTAAAGTCGTGTTGCCGCACTTTTGGTTTCTACGATTTCCATGCACTTCTGGGCTGAGAGGACTATTCCATTGCATCTAGAGCACTTCTTTTAGTTAGAAATGCTTTTTGTTTTACTCGAAAAGGTTTATGTTTTCGCAAGATACATTTTAGTTAGATCTGAAGGTATACAACATGAATACGCCTTTTAAATTTTTTTTACAGGTTTAATATTTTGGTTATCTGTTTTTATTTTTGGGTTGCTACTATTTATGGTCTATGTATTATCTTTGTTGTGCACTTTTTGTGATCTCAAAAAATCATAAACAAAGCAAAAAGTATTTTATTTTCTGCGTATGCTCTTTGCTTTGTGTTGTATGTGAGCATAGAAAATCAGAAACAAAGAGAAAAATTGCATTTGTCGGGTACATTAATCGAGATCTAACCCCATTATTGTTGAGATTCAATTTTTTTTTCAAAAATTTTGCTTGTTTTTGTATGAGCATGCTGAAACAAAGGTTTTTGGGGTAAGCACACACTTTGAGGTGGAGCTCCAACAAACACTACCCTAATCCTCCTTTAGAATTATAATGTGTTTTATGCTAGCTCACTTGGTTGAAAGTTGATTTATTTAATATGAGGTTTTGAGTTCAATTCTCTTTTTTAAGTTACTCTTTGAAAAATTTCATGCAAACTTGAGTTATATATTTTTGCATCCAACTTTCATTTATATAGTAACTTCATTGTAAAAGTGATTCTCACTTATTCTATAAAAGTGGGTCACTTTATAAGTAACTTATTTGTAAAAGTGAGATTATAGATAAAACTAGAGAAGGAGAGGCATCACCATGTGGACCAACTTCTACTTGCCACGTGGATCTTTGGTTATCGTTTATGCCCTTTTTTTAAATGGTACAACTTTCATATTCGTGGTTCGTTTTCAATGTCATTTTTTTAAAACAACCTATTTTTTCAAGAGATTTCCATCTAGAGCATCGGTTTCATCTTTGAATCCATATTATCTACATATTTTAATATGGCATCTCTAAGTGATCTTTTTCTTACTAGTACCAACTACTTCTCATAGAAATCCCATATGGAGGATGTACTAAGAAGTAAATGAGTGTACAAAATTACCTTGGGAAAAGAACAAGCCCCCATTGATGCTGAAAATAAATCCAAATAGGATAATAAGAATGATGAAGCACATGGACTATTCAAAATTCCCATCTCTCCTAATTTAAGGTTCCACCTTCAAGGAATTGATGACTCGAATGAATCTTGGGAAACACTTAAAGTTGTGTTTGGTAAACATAATATTATTCGAGCCCACCAGATTGAAAATTAGTCAAAGACTTTAAGTCCAAATGATTTTCCTTGGATTGAAGATTATTTATCTAAGTTCAAAACACTTATATTTTCACTTAAATATTGTAACATAGATCTGAAGGATGACTATTTCATATATGTTATTCTTGATAAGATCGGTACTGCATATTCTGTGTTTATATCTACCTTTTATGCCACTAGAGAATCTCTAGGGGATTCTTATAAAGAACCGACTCTTGAATCTTTTTTTGATTCTCTGATTAGATAGCAAGATAATCTTTTGCAACTTGGAGTAATCAGCACTGTAGGTACATATAACAAAGCCTTAATGGCCCAGTAGAAAGATAAATCCAAGAAATCCAAGCATCCCACGAAGAAACATCCTCTCCAAAACAACAAGCAAAACAAGGGTCCCAAAACCTCTCAGCCAACTTCCACTCCTAGTGGTGACAAAGGAGAAAAATCCAAAAGTAAGAAAACTGACATGCATTGCAACTTTTGTTGGTGAGATGGTCATGTCGAGTCTAAATGTTTTAAAAATACGAAAGCCTTAGAAACAATGATGAAGAAGCACAACCTCAATCTTGGTTCTTCTTCTTCTAACTCTTCTACTAATGGACATGCACTTTCTACTTCTAGTTTCTCCTTCAATGTAACACCTACTTCTTCTTATGATGAGTGGCTTATTGATTCTGGAGCATCTTATCATATGGCTAAGGATAAAGCCATCTTTTCTGCTCTTAGTGAATGTAACACCAAACAAATATTTGTTGGTGATGATAGATCTCTTAGTGTTGTAGGGTCTAGAATAGTTCAGGTATATAATGGTGATTTCAATGATGTATTGTGTTTTCCAAGTCATTCCTACAACCTTCTATCAATGTATCAGAATGCTCATTCAAGTGAAGGTAAAACCGTAGAGTTTTCACCTCACCAAGTTGTAATCAAGGATTTAAAATATCTGAAGCATGTCCTAACAACTTGAATTGTTGATGATATTACTAGGTTGTACAAATTTGAGAACTTTGGGTCATCATCTTTTCCATTAGTTTTTGTTTCTCATAGTGATGACTTGAGAAACCTTTGGCATGCGCGGTTTGGTTTTCTAAACTATTTCTCATTGCAACAACTATGCAATCAACATATGGTAACTGTTATTCATATTATTTCTTGCAGAGATGGTGTTTATGTTGGTTGTGTTCTCGACAAACATCATTGGGACAATTTGTATAAGCGTGCCTCTTGGCACACCTCGACCCCTTTGGAGCTTGTTCACAATTATTTTTGTGGTCTGCTTTCTTCTCCTTCTTTCTCTAGGTGCAATTACTTCTTAACTTTCATTGATGATTTTTCCAGTTGCACTAGGGTTTCTTAAAACTTAAGAGTGAAGTTTTTGACAAGTTTTTGGCCTACAAGGCCCTTGTTAAAAAACAATTTGAACATCAACTTCAAAGGTTAAGAACATATAATGGAGGTGAATACGTGAACAACAAATCTACAAGTTACTACATTGAACAAGGCATTCAAATGCAACAAACTTGTCCATATACACAACAACAAAATGGTGTTAAAGAACCACACATTAAAATAAAAGGTTAATTGTATGATCCAATCTAAGGGATTAAGTCTTCATTATTGGGTGGAAGCCATCAACTGTGAAAATTACATAGTAAATTCCACTCCCATGACATATTTAAAAAATATAACACCGGAAGAAGCATGGACTGAAATTAAGCCAGATTTAAGCCACTTTCATGTTTTTCGAAGTGTAACATGGGATCACATTCCTAATGAGAAAAGGAAATCATTGCAACCTAAAAGAAAGAAGTACCCTTTTTGTTGGATATTCTAAAGATGTCAAAGGCCACCAATTTATTCAACCTCATTTCAATGAAATTATTATTAGAATATATGTGAAATTTGATGAAAATCTCTTGGCCTGTGAGCCTGATTTAGCCTTTGAGAAATCTTCAGGTTTTGTGCCATCTTTGGTATTTGTGCCATATTTAGTTCATGTTTTAGTTTCTTCTTTATATTATGATAGTGAGGATGAAAATCCACCTCTGCCTACTCACCTTCCTCCAGACGAGTCCATTGAACATGAACCTACACCAACACCACTGCTTCCTAGATGGGTCCATTCAACACGAGAAGTAACTAGTGATCTTCCCAGTGATCCTGTAGGTCAATTTTGGACACGTTCACAGTTCCAATGAGCCTATTCTCTTTTGTCTCAAGTTTCAAAGACTCATGATCCAAAAACATTTGTAGAAGCTTCAAGCCATCCATATTGGGACACAACAATGAATGAAGAGTATCACTCTTTAATGGAGAACAATACCTGGAATCTTGTACCTCTTCCAAAAGGAAGAAAACTTATCAGATGTAAATGGGTATATTGAACTAAGAATGCATCAGATGGAAGTGTTGAAAGACACAAGGCCCGGTTAGTTGCCAAAGGATTCTCTCAAGTTGAATGCATTAACTATAATGAAACCTTTTCCCTCGTAGCCAAAATGAATACCATCTGCCTTGTTCTAGCCCTTGCTACCTCATATAAATGGGAGGTCCATCAAATGGATGTTAAATCCACCTTCTTGCATGGGGATTTTCAAGAATAAATCTACATGGAACAACCTCTTGGCTATGTCCAGAATGACTCCTTAAGAACTCTCTTTATGAACTTAAGCAAGCTCCTCGATCTTGGTATGCCAAAATGGACAACTTTCTTCTTGACAACAACTTTTTTAGATGTCATTCTAACCCTAATGTCTATACCAAGAAGGTTGGTATCCATCTCATAATACTTGTTCTTTATGTTGATGATCTTATCCTCATTGGTAGTGACCCTAAAATTTTAACCCATGTGAAATCCATCCTTAAAAGGAAATTTGAAATGACAGACTCATGGTATTTGCATTATTTCCTTGGCCTCCAAGTACTACAAACCAAGGAAGGTAGTTTTCTTTCCCAATCTAAGCATCCTTGTGACCTTCTTCGCCAATTTCACATGGAAGATTATAAACCATCCCCTCTCCCTTCCCTTCCAGAGTCAAACTTGCTACCACTTGTACTATTCCAAAAGTTGATGCCACTTTGTATCGTCAATCAGTTGGTAGCCTCTTATATTTAACCCATACTCATTCTAATATTTCTTTCGTTGTTGGTCTTGTTGCGCGATGTATGAAAACACCACATGAGAGCGATTCAAAAGAAAGAAAAAAAAAGATACTTTGGTACGTCCTAGGTATAGTTTAGTTTGGGATACACTACAATTCAGGGGGGACTCCCTTATTGGTTGGTTTCACTGATAGAAATTGGTTCGATGAACCTTATGATCGAAAGTCTATTGTAGGTTATGTTTTTGGCCTTGGTTCGAGACCTATCACTTGGGCTTGTAAGAAACAATGAGCTATTGCTCTTTCTTTAGTGGAAGCAAAGTACCGAGCTACGGTTAATGCAAGTTATGAAGCCTTGTGGCTTTGACATATCCTTTCAGAGTTTGGATTACAGTAGCATCATTCAACTTCCCTTTCGTGTGACATTCAGAGTTCCATCAAGCTCACCAAAGATCTAGTTCAAAATAAATGCAACAAACACAGTAAAAAGATCATTCATGATCAAGTTATTGAAGTGCTCTTTTTCCCTACAAAAGATCAAGTTGCAAACATTTTCACAAAGTGTCTTACATAAGTAAAGTTTTCCAAACTCTGATCTATGTTAGGAGTTCAGGAAGTTGTCATTAAGGGGGGATAGGCTCTAATGCCTCCTTCCTTCTCTTATTGTGTCACATTTGTAAATCCTTCAATCCTATCCCAAGTTGTTCTTAAGGGGTTATGTTAGGATATTTAGACAATTAGGACTTATTTAAGATCAAATTGGTCGCCCAAAGGGGTTGGATCCAATGGTGAAAAGCGAGGAGTTTTTCACCGTTAGGCAAGGTTCAATTCTCATGAGGGCTTTACCTGGAGCCATGGGGGCACCTTGAGGTAGTGGTTGAATGTGTGGTTGCATCTAGAGATACTATATTAAATGGTATCGTGACTCGTGCACACATAAGTGGATCAAAGCCCACCCCCATGTCCTTCAAAATTTTTAAGTCCCCAAGGTGTAGGACAGTTGGTGATAGAGTGTGTTGTTAAGCCACTCCGTGTTGTTAAAGTCACCGGTTCGAAACCTGTGGGGACAAAAAATCCAACCATGTTAAGGGTTGGTGTGGCTTAGGCCGAGTGTGATCCCCGAGTGATTTTGACGGCTTAGATGCCCCTGAGTCACGGTTTCTCAAGCCATAGGTTAATCCCGCAGCTACCAGGTCCGGACAAATTAACAAACAAAAAAAAGATCAAATTGGTCTAAAGTCTCTTTAGGTAAAAGTGTGTTTCTTTAGTATGCACTAGTATGCTTTTGTAGTTATGTAATCCAATGTTCATGATATATTCTAGGGATAGAGTGATCTGATGGCTCATATTATCCTTGATCTTAATGGATACATTAATATGTAGCTTAACACCCGATTGGTCCATGATTTCCATTTAAAAACATAGTTACCGACTTAACGAGAACTGTGACCTCAAAACGAGAACTCTAACCCTTAAAACATATAGTTTTGCGTAAAAAACATGAAAATCAACCCCCAAATGAAAAAGTGGTGCTACCGGTAGCACCATTTTTTTAAACGAGGTCAAAATTAGAACATTTTTCAAACATGGCCTTCGAAACTCAAACAGTAGCTTAGAAAAACCTTAAAATCAACACCTAAATAAAAAAGTGATGCTACGTAAAACAAAATGTTTTTTCCTAAACATTAAATTATAGCTATTTACAACCTAATTGAAATTGTGATATTGACAACAAAACCCTACGTAAATAAACAACCAAAAATCGGATCCCAA
>ML810053.1:16910-50723 GCA_009831015.1 Picea engelmannii
ATTCATGAGCATTATGAATAAAGAATAAAAAGGAAAATGATATTAATTAAAGATTAATATTATCATTTAAATGAAAAGGTACAGTGGTTCAAATGTCAAAAGACACAATGATTCAAATTCACACCAGTTGGAAGACTATATAAACAATAAGGAATGGTGAGAAGAAGTGTAGTTGAATTTGTTGAAGTATATATATTTATATTTAATGGATTGAATGAAGGTTCATTCTATCAGGTTGGTGCCTGTTTACAAGCGTGGTCTTGTATGAGGATTGGATTCCTCACATCTCAGTTGGATATGAGATCAACAAGCTGGGACTTGTTATGAGGGTTGGATTCCTCATTTCTCAGTTGGATCTGAGAACTACAAGTTGGGTCTTGTAACAGAGAGTTGGGTCTCTCATAATTGTATGAATATGATATTCAAAGATTGATCTTATGTATTCATTCAAGTTATTTCAATAAATAAAATACTTATTCTTTTATATATTGATTGAGAAAATGAAATAAATATTTGTTGTTTAGTTAATTTGTGAAAAGTGGAAAATTGTCCAAAGTTTTTTTTGACAATGATTCACCCCCCCCCCTCTCAGTGTCAAGTACCCATTTCAACAATTGGTATCAGAGTAGGTGCCTTCAGCACAATTTAAAACACTAAAGGTAGATTCAAAAGAAATGGGTGGACAAATTGTTATCTCCACAAAAGAAGCTCCCTTATTTGATGGAACAAATTATTTATCATTGAGGGAAATTATGAAAAGATATCTAAAGTCAAGAGGATCCAGAGTTTGGGATTCGGTAGTAAGTAAGCCATGGAACTTAACTACTTAAAAGAGAAAAACCAAAACTGCAAAGGAAGCAAGGAGAAACAATTCAGTAGCCTTAAAAGCAATTCAGGATGGATTGTCAGACCAAGTCAAAGAAAAGATGCAACACTACAAATCTACTAAAGAATTATGGCTTCAACTAGAAAATTTTTATCAGAATGAAACACAGGAAGAAAAGAAATCCTATCAAAGTGAGCAACAAGATTCAGATAGAGAGGATTCCTACCAGAATAAAGAACAAGACTCTAAATAAGAGGATTCCTATCAGAATAAAGAACAAAACGCGGAAGAAGAGAGTTCTTATCAAGATAATGAAGAAGATAAAGAAAAGGAAAATTGCAATCAGATTGAAGAACATAATACAGAGAAATACATTTCTAATCAGAATGAAATGCAGGATTTGATGCTAACCCCAGTTAACAATGAAGAAGACAACCTCATCAAGGAATTGAGGAATACCTCAGTATTCACTAAAGAAAAACTATTAGATTTTAAGACTGATGTTATAACTACATTTGAAGTTATTTGTATGGAACCATGAAATGGTCTATATATTGAAGTTACTAAGTATGTTCTTGATCATCTTGAGTCCACAACTATGTGCACTCTAGAAGAGATAGAGAAACTTCAACAAAAGGATATGTGGCTACTTCAACAGTTAGATCAATCTAACCATGAAGAACATGAGAAAAAGATTCAGTTAGAAAACAAAGAAGAAGAGATTAAAATATTGAGATGGAAGAATTTAAGACACGTGACAATAAAAGAAAAGAAGAATTAAAAGAATCAAAAGGAGGTTATGTTAACATTTATCCCATGGATGAAGTAGAAGAAGAACTATCAAAGGCCAAACAGAAAGTTGATTGGAGTCTGTATGTATACCACTTTGACCATAATGATTCAGAATATAGTTTTCTTCATGACTACACTAAAGAATTTCTTGAAAAGAGTCAAAATCATATCATGGAAATAAAGGAAATGCTCAAAGACAATGAAAAAACTATATCTGAGCAAAATGTTAAGTTAGAAGAAAAAGAAGAGGAGATTAAGAAATTGAAGAATGGAATTAGTCAAGCAAAATAAGAAAAGAAGGAAGATGATGAACTTAGCGGAAACCTTGCAGATCTAAAAGAACTAAGAGAAAGCAATGTCAATCTGAAAACCCAACTTGAAGAAGCCAAAAGAAGAGAGGAGGTAGTGAGGAACCAGTTGAACAAAAGGGAAGAATCATGTCATAAGCTGGAAGTAGAAGTTGTGAATCTTAGAAAGGAGGTTGAGGAGTCAAACACTCAACTTGAGGAAATTAAAGAAAGTAAAGAAGACCTAAAGATTCATTTAACAAGGAAAGAAAAATATTACCACATGTTGGAATTGGAAATCAACAATTTCAAAAAGATAAATGAAAGTACTAATGCAGTTTTGATGACTCAAATTGAAGAATCTAAGAAAAAGGAAGAAGCCTAGAAGATCCAAATAATTAAAAAGGAAGAATCATGCCAAATGTTTGAATTAGAAGACATCAACCTAAAAATGATTCAACTATAATACAAGGAAGAAATCAAAATATTGAAAACTAAAGTTTTTGATCTAACAAAAGATATGGAAGAATTGAAGACATATAACAAAACTATTAAATGCAGATAAGTCTTGGATGAGATAGAAGAAATAATCATCAATATAAAGACTCAACTTGAACATGCTAAAGAAGTAGAAGAAGCCCTGAAGATTCAGTTGACTAAAAAGGAATAATTATGTCAAATATTGAAGTTAGAAATAATCAATCTCAAAAAGATGAATGATAATACAAATAAGATTTCCAATTTCCAAAATAGTTCAACTATCCTAGATAAGATTTAGAAAAACCAAAAATCAATTGATGACAAAACTGGTCTTGGATACAATAAGAAATAAGACAATAACAAATGGAGCACCATTTACAAACATGAGAAAGGATCATCCTTTTTAAAAGGAAAAGGTGCCAATACAAAGCAATTAAAAGTCATGAACTTTGTTAAGGAAGACAACTATGGAAGTAAAAAGGAAGAAGAAAATCAAATGATAGATCTTTCAAACCAAAATAAAATAAAGAATGGAAACACCTTCAATGGCTATTGCTTTTCTTGTCATAGCTTTGGCCATAAAGCAATGGACTGCAAGAAACTAGAGAAAGGATATACAAGAAAATCCAAAAACTCAATTAGATGTTGGAGATGTAATTTTGTTGGGCACATAGCAAAATTTTGTCATACAATGAGATGTTACAACTGTGATAGGTTTGGGCACAAATCCCAAAACTGCAAGAATTCAAAAAGTCAATATTTGAATAAGTCATTCAAGTCAGTAGAAAAACCTAATAAAAGTTGGAAGATGAAAAGAGATGACAAATCTCCAAAAACAAAATTAGAAAGAGAAGATCCAAAAATTATAATATCTCATAGAAAGATATGGAGAAGAAAATTTGAAGGAGAAAGCAAGAAAGATGATATTACACCTGGAAATGAAGAAATTAATAATAAGAACATGATTGGTAAAGGTCCTAATAAAGAATGTGCAATTCAATATGAGATAAATCAAGCTCAAGAAAAGAAAGTACCTATAGAATAATATGGGACAATATCAAATTCTAATGAAGTCTTAATTTGTTAGCCAAAGAAAGAAAATACAAAAAAAGGAAGTTTCAATTGGGTTCTACAAAATCAAAGGATCATGCCAAGAGTTTTAAAATTTAACAGGAGAAGAGACCTTGTCAAGAAGAGTTACCCTTTCAGAAACAAAGGGGGAGAGTAGTCAGAGGTAGAGAGAGCATATTGATAGGGGGAGTCATTCATTTATGGAAAGAAGACCATGAATATAGGGAGAGTTACCCAAGCTCATATTTTGGTCAAAAAAATGCAGTACAACAGAGTTTGATCATAAGGGGAGCAACCCTTTGCCATTGATGTCAAAGGGGGAGAGTAACTTCATAGATAAAAGCATCATCACAGGGGGAGTTTGTGTATGAAGTTAGTGTGTTTCCCTCAGTGAAAAAGGGGGAGATTGTTGGACATATTGTCATTGATATGTTGTGATTGATGTCAACAGTCGATGTCATTATGATGTGATGATAAGTTCTTATGATGAATTGTCATTGCTGATTTATCATAGATGAAATTGTCATTGATGTCAACAGTATATCAGTTAGCAGAAGAATTTCAAACAGTCTGCAGAGTTAAAAGCTCAGAAGGAAAAGTGCATTGAAAGTATGCAAAGGATGAGAATGTCAAATAGTATGACAATATGCCAAAGATTAAATCTCAAGAGGGTTAGAGAATGAATATCAAATCTCAGAAGGAAGAGCGCATTGTAGAAATGTCATTGATGGAAAGACTGAGAAGTCGATTGATGCATAAGAAAAGGTGAGAAGCCTCAACAGTCGTCTGATCAAGATATTGATGGTGTTGATCGTCTCATGTAACGAACATATGAGTGAATGTAGGCTTAAGGACCATTGGAATATTGGCCAACGATCAGATCAAGTTGTAACCATCGGATATGCAAGCTAGATCAAGGGCAGGGATTGATTGTGGAGCATGAAGGAAGAATTAAACTATATGTTATTTCCAATCCCGCAATTATTCTAGATTGTCAGATCTCATTGACTCAAATATCGACGACTATGGTTGATCCAACAAATGATCAGAATAAGTCTTGACTGTTGGATATGCAAGCGCCAAATCAACAGCAAGGATATATTGTAGAGAGCGAAAGGAGAATTAAACAACGTGTTATTTCCAATCCCGCAATTAGTCAAGACTGTTCGATCTTATAGATTCAAATATTGACGATTGTGGTTGACTCACCAACAATCGCACAACTTCAATTGCGGAGCTTGGGTGACGAATTAAACCAATCGCAAGTTTTGGTTCTGCAATCCACATCGACCATCAATGGTCACTCGACAATAAATCTATGGTTGGAATCAGTTCCACTACCAACGAGCGGTTTCCATTGCGGAACTCGACGATAGTCTTAAAAGTCGTGCTAGTTGAGGACTTCACAATCATCCTTGATCATTGATCTGCTTCGAGAGCCTTCTCGACCGTTGGATCACTTTAAGTGGAAGGATAGGATAAGCAAGCAAAAAGGGTTGAGATTTCAAATACTTCAATTCCCGACAGTCGTTGGATCACTTTAAGTGGAAAGATAGGATAAGCAAAAATGTTGAGATCTCAATTACCCGAATTCCCGTCAGTCGTTGGATCACTTTCATTGGAAAGATAGGATTAGCAAGGGCTAAGATCTTGAATACCAGAATACCTGACAATCGTTGGATCATTTTTAAGTGGAAGGATAGGATAAGAAAATATGAAGGGTTGTTGGATTTAAACCAAGGCAAAGCAACATCGCAGACGGATCGAGTCGTCGATCTAATATCATGATCAAAAAATATCATTCATTTCAGGTTAAAAGTTGTGAGGAGGTTACACTTCAGGGAATCTCACTTCGGAAGAATTGTGAAGTGGAGATATCGAATTACCCGAAGTCCTGAAGGCCGAAATTTTGAAGTCACTCTCAATCGTCAATCTGAGATACATTTCATATAGTATTCTGACCGTTAGATCAAGGAGATGAATATGTGACATATCGAGATATCTATGTCAGCAGACTACGTCAGCAAGGAAACATGGCACATTCAGATAATGACAAGTGTCAAGATGAAATCGACAGTTTAAGTACGTGTAAATTACGAATCTGAGTGACATGTGGCAGTCAGTCATCACGTACCATGTCAATAAGTGACGTCGGCAAGTTACATCACTCCGGGAGTTTCACCATCAACAAATGACCTAAGTCCCGAAAGCCGAAGACCCTAAGTAAATGAGAGTCGTTCATCTCAACTCTTGATTAATTTGTAATCGTCGATTTGTTCGAAACATCTAGACAAGTCAGGATCGTCTGATCTGCTTCAGAGATTTGAAAGATTGCAAAGGCTGAAAGTCGCGAAGGACGAAGTCCCGAAATAACTACAGTCGTCTATCTCATCATGCGATTAAAATGTGACCGTTGATCTTGACAAATGATCAAGCACTTATTTAGGCTAGCGCTTGGTCACCACCTGTGGTCATATGGAATAGAGAAATAAGGGTAAAATGAAGTAGCACTTAAATTGATAAGCTCGTGGTTCTACGCCTATGATCATATGAAACTGGATTGAAGGAAGCACCTCATACAGATTAATTTGACAGAGAATTAGCACTAGAAAAATACAGAGAATCGATAAAAGATCAAATATGATATGTTGGTGAACAAAGAATGCAGCAGAAGCATGAGAATGATATGATGAGTCGATCCATGTCTTTGATCAACTCATGAAGACAAAAGAATCGATACACAGTCATGATTAAAGCAGAGTTAATCCATGAGCATTATGAATAAAGAATAAAAAGGAAAATGATATTAATTAAAGATTAATATTATCATTTAAATGAAAAGGTACAATGGTTCAAATGTCAAAAGACACAATGATTCAAATTCACACCAGTTGGAAGACTATATAAACAAGAAAGAATGGTGAGAAGAAGTGTAGTTGAATTTGTTGAAGTATATATATTTATATATAATGGATTGAATGAAGGTTCATTCTATCAGGTTGGTGCCTGTTTACAAGTTGGGTCTTGTATGAGGATTGGATTCCTCACATCGTAGTTGGATCTGAGATCAACAAGGTGGGACTTGTTATGAGGGTTGGATTCCTCATTTCTCAGTTGGATCTGAGAACTACAAGTTGGGTCTTGTAACGGAGACTTGGGTCTCTCATAATTGTATGAACATGATATTCAAAGATTGATCTTATGTATTCATTCAAGTTATTTAAATAAATAAAATACTTATTCTTTTATATATTGATTGAGAAAATGAAATAAATATTTGTTGTTCAGTGAATTTGTGAAAAGTGGAAAATTGTCCAAANCCACTGAGTGTCAAGTACCCATTTCAACAAAGGATTGAAGTGGTGAAGGCCCAACTGGAGGGACTTAGTTTCCCGATTCCATTATGTGTCGTTACAGAAGTTTGTCACCTATGTACTTTTGTTGATTACATTAATAGAAATACTCTTTTTCTCGTCCAATTATATGTCGCAAATATTTGTATTACTTTCCATGGGCATATTTGTTATACATGTTAATGGATTATGCTAGTTTATATGCTAATATTCTATATAATTTCTATATTTTTGTACATCTTGATTGTTGAGGACAAGTTGTAGGCATTAAGATTTCAGTCATGAGCTCAACCGCGCTCTTCTTCGAACATCCGGACGAGGTAGAATTCTAGCCTTATCTTTTTAGCATCTCTATTTATCTAGAATAATTGAGATTAGATTTGATTTCTGGGTGTCGTTCTGTCTATTGTGGTTTACCTCTTGCCATAGAGATTTTCCTCATAATAGAATTCGCAACTCCACTGGGGATGATCTCCCTTTTGGGGTATTGGGTGATTTTTTTCTTTTATTGATGTCTGTTTTCCTAAGTTTCTATGTCCCTTGTTGCTTGACAACATTTATTTTTCTATGCATATGAGTTTCTTGGCCTAACCCTTTCCTAAGCAGTGTCTCCTTTTATATACACGGGTTTTCCTTTGAAAGTCGTGTACATACATGATTTGTCTGTCTTTAGGGAGCGTACATATGCCTATGTTCCCTTAACAGTCGTGTACACTATCTTATGATCCTTTTTCATTGAGTTTAGTGTTTGTTGGGTGAGTTTTGTCAGTTGATGAGACTTCTTGGGTCCTTTTCCTGATTGTTGAGTGCCTAACAGAGTGATAAGGAGTTGCATTATTAGCCAATCTTTTGGGAGAACTCATTTCTTGTCATTTTTCTCATTTATTGTCCTTGCATTATGGTCTAGGTAGTCGCTTCTTAGTGTCTTTCTTGGCTTGTCTCTTTGTGCTTGCAGTAGGGTATGCCTGAGAAGTTGTTTATTCAGTCCTTGCATTTTCATTTCATTATATTGAAAATACAAAAACATTTTTCTTTGTTGCATTTTATTTAGAGCATTTTCACTTTTGTTTGAATTACATTAGTTTTGGCATGTTAGGAAAGATTGCACTTCATTGAATTTGTAGAGATTGCATTATAAGAAAAACATTTAGAAGCATAGCATATCCTTGAAAATCAAGACTAGTACTTAGGAGTGTTTTTATATTTGCTTCTTTTTATATATGTTGAGTCATTATACCATCAGTTTCATGATCGCACCTATTGAGTAAGCAAAATCTATTAAAATTAACATTGAATAATTAAAATTGATTAAAAACGATTTTATTTTTCATGGTACATAAACAAGTGTAGGACCTAGGGCCTTGGAATAGGATTTTTGTGAGTAAACTTATCCAAGGATATAAAACTCAATGTATGTGTATGACCAGGGAGTGGTGAAATCCATTGTGTAATCAGTGTCCTTAAGAGGCTTCGCTCATACCAGAGTTAAGCACGAGGTCACGTAAAGTTGGTTGCAGAGATAGCCCTCTAATACCTTCCTAGTGCCAGAGATATTTCTAGGGTTCTATTCGTATTTAGGGGTTTCAATACTGCTTGTACCTCCTTGAGAGATGATGCTTTCGATATTTTGAGCTTTTCTACCCTTCCCATATGGTGGATCGAACCTGTGAATGTTTGCTTGAGCATTGGTTATAGCGTGGTGACTTTAGTTTCTTGACCTAGGTATCCACATAGGTTACTTGCAGGGGTTATTATACAGGTACCCTGAGTCAGATAGGGATCGAACAACACACAAAATTTATGGACAATTTTCTCTCTAGAGGAATCTGACTGACTGCATTGTGAAGCCTACAAGGGTCCTTATAATCGGTTTGGTTACCTCCACTCTATTGTTCGGGAGTCTCATCCCCTCTTGGGAGAGGCATAACTTCTTTAGTTCGGGAGGTCCCTTCAGCCATCATATCTTGTCTGTGTGAATTGGCCTTTAATTTTATTTAGGAGTGTGCTCTTTGTTTATTAGTTGGCCTTAGGAGTTTGTATTTGCATCCTAAGTTGTGAGTCACTGTGGAGAAAGACCGGCCTCCCTACCAGTCCCTTCGTCTTCTAAATATACCACCACAGTTCAGTCCTATATCAAAGTCATCTTCTAAAAGACGTAGAATTAATAAATGTGGTACATATATCTCCACCTCCCATACTCGTGATTGTCCTACCATGAGTATTGATTCAGATATGAATGTATCAGGAAGTCATTCGACTCTAGCCTTCGCTATAGTTAGTGGGGTCCCCTCGACTCCTACATCATCGATGGTTTGGATTTCAGAGAATCCCTCGATTAATACTTTCCAACCCATGGTCTCTGCTCATCCCATGGGAACAAATCCTTTTGTATTCTCAGGTGGTACACCTAATCATAGTACTCAACCAATGCCTTGGGCCTATAATCCTTTCTCTTTTGGAATGCTATACATGACTTCACACTTGCCATCCTCTGTTTCGACACCTAATGTGAATCCTAGTTTTAGGTCTAGGGGCACGATGCCTCCTTATACTCCTTTCTCATTTGGTGGAGGTCATATCTCTCAACCAAATCCCATGATAGGAGTTTGGAATCCTCATTCCTCCAGACCCAACCATAGCTTCAATTTTCTAGGATGGAATGCTCAAATGGGTGGTTCTTCTACTTCTTATACCCCATCCATCATTCCTTCTTCCACAACATTGATTCCTACAAACGATTTTATTGTGGAAAACCTTCCTCCAACCTCTAGTGTTTCATCAAGGGGGGTCAATTTCATGGTATGGGAAACCTCCATCATGGAGTTCCTTTGTATGGGGGAAATATATATCCTCACATGAGTAATCCTTATCATGTTTCTTTCTCCTCGCAAGCGGTTTCCTCGGGGATGGTTCCCTTACAACATTTTATGAATCAATTGGGAGGAGGATACTATTCTATCGGAGAGGGCCATGGTGTATACCAAAACCCTGGTTGGCCTACTATCTCTCAAAACAAATCTTTCTCGGGAGTTTAGGCTCAGACGTCGCAACCCCGACTCCCTTTTCTAGCCACGTTAAATATGCGAGACTTGTCAAAATTGATGAATGACCTAGTGTGTCACGATCCGTGATCACCCCCCATCCCTACCAATATTCCCTCTGACATTTCAAAGTTTGAGGGAAAGACTGGTGAGGACCCAGGCGATCATGTGACTACCTTTCACCTATGGTGCTTTTCTAACTCCCTTATTGATGATTTTGTTCATTTGAGACTATTTAAATGCACTCTTACGGGGGTTTTCGTGAAGTGGTACATCGAGATACCTGAGGGAACTTATGGAACTTTCAATCATTTGGTACCGGTTTTTCTCAACCACTTCCAATTGTTAGTTCGTTACGATGTTGGCATATAAATTTTATCATCTTTTCATCAAGATAAGGCCACCCACATCTTCGATCATATTCAAGGGTGGCGTAGATGGAAGAGGTTGATTAAAGCTTACATTCCTCCAGATTTTCTGTTGGAATCGTTCCACAAGTCCTTATTGCTTTATATTTCGAAGGATGTTTCTACATTCAGAGTGACATCTAAGGAAGAGGCCATCTTCAAGTCCCGGCAGTTAGATATTATATATGCTCAGTTTGGGATGCTCTACGAAATTATATAGGATGCACCACGATCCAATTATGATCCTAGACAAAAGCTTGGTCCTCATGCCGACGACATCGTAGGCTCTGCAAATGCTAATAATGCAGACCTGGTGACGAACCAGCTGAAAGATTTGTCTCTTAACCCATCTACAGTAGGACATGCTATGAATTTGTGTGAACCCACCCAGTCAGTGGATGTGAATTATATACAGTCGATGAACCCAAACAGTAGCCAAAAACCCGAAGGAAACAATAATAAAGTTCATGGTAATAAATGTAAGGGTGGGAAGAATAATAAAAATAATAAAGACAGGGATGAAAATAATAATGATAAACCTAACAATAATGTCAGTGAGGGAAATAAAGAAAAGAGGAAGGTGAAGTTTCCCTGTAAACTTTGTAAATATGATCACCTTACCCACTTGTGCCCCAAAATTGAGGAATCCTCGAGGCTCATATCCCAACAACCTGTTGTGTTGACAAACTCATTTCCAGATAACCAAAATATGTCAATATGGTTAAATATGTGGTTAGTGTAGCCACTTGAACTCACGATTATGGTTATTTGCAACCTGTTGTAGGTCTAGAGCCTCCTCCTCCGAAAACACCTTTTTGTATTGATAAGTCAGAACCTTTGCCTTGTGTTCTGAAAGGAGCCCTTAATCACTCTACCCACAATCATAATTCCAGAGCCTCCCAAAATTACTTGATTTTCGAGGATTTGGGTCATTCTTCGTGCACTATGTCACCTTTGGAGGTGCTCCAGACGTGTCCCACTCAAAGGAATTACTTGTTATCTACTTTAGGAGCTCTAGACCTGAGTGGCTCAAACGTTGACAAGTTCAATGTTGTGGATGTCAAGCCTCGCTTTCCTTACCATGTGGCCTTTCAAATCCACGTAGAGGGTATGAATGTCACCATCAAGTGTATTTTCATTGATGAAGGTTCTTTGACATCCATAATGTCTCTATATTGTTGGAAATCCATTGGCTCTTCGCCACTTTCCCAATCCATGACCATGTTAACTACATTTGATGGGCGTTCTTTCATACCCCATGGTATCCTTCCTGCTTTCCTAGTCCAGTTAGGCAACAAGACTGTGGAGGTCTAGGTCTAGGTGGTCGAAGCACCTATCGAATACAATATTTTACTGGGGTGTAATCACTAGTACATACTGTAAAAATTTTGACGTTCTATTTGCGGCGTTATGGACAAAATTGGCCATATAGTCGAAAAATAGAGGATTTTTTTTTTCCACATTGCCCGATAACGTCGCTATTGCCACGTTGATGTCTCTCTTGTCGCATTGTCGTTGCTCTTTCCACGTTATCATCTCTCTTTCCACATTTGCCACATAGTCATCTCTCTTGCCACGTTTGTGACATAGTCGTCTCTCTTGCCACATTTGTGAAGATATTTGTCGTAGTTGCAACATTATGGAAACTAGGTTTTCCCCCTCCAATGGTCACCTAGTATTTTGATCAAGTCAACTTTTATTTGGTCAATGATCGTCGTAATTGTGACGTTATAAAATCTATAAATATGTTGCATTTTATGGATGTTGCGACAAGTTTTCTATAATAACAACACTTCAAAAAGGCTTTGTGAGTCTTCTCGACTAGAGTACAACTATTAAAAGACATTGTACTAGGGCTCTTCTCATTTCATTTTAATTTTCTGATCAGTCGAATTTTGAAGGAAACAACTATTAAAAGACATTGTACTAGGGCTAGAGTACATGATGGGAAACGGTGACTTGTGAATGGGGCCAACATTGAAATGTTTTCAAAATGTTTCTATATGACATCATACATCCTTGAGTCTTGAAACCCTCACATACCGTCAAGGCATGTGTCTAGTCTAACCATGTCAAATTTCGATGCATACAGTCACATATTGAAGAATTTTCAACGTTAGCCCCATTCACTGCTCACTATGTGGGGTCAGTGCATGGCATTTTTGGTGGTTGAATTGGAAGTTCCATGACATATCAAGAGGGTTCCAACAAAGATTCTACAAATGTAAACAATGACATTTGACAATGAGATGCCCATTATGAACGTTGTTGCAAACATGGACGATCTCAAAGATTATGTGGTCGGGACATTATACATCCTTGAGTCTTGAAACCCTCCCATACCGTCAAGGCATGTGTCTAGTATAACCATGTCAAATTTTGATGCATACAGACACATATTGAAGAAATTTCAACGTTGGCCCCATTCACTAGTGCTCACTATGCGAGGTCGGTGCATGACATTTGTGGTGGTTGAATTGTAAGTTCCATGACATTTCAAGAGAGTTCCAACAAAGATTCTACGAATGGAAACAACAACATTTGACAAATATGAGATTCCCCATTATGAACATTGTTGCAAACATGGACGATCTCAAATATTATGTGGCCAGGACATAAAACATCCTTGAGTCTTGAAACCCTCTCATACCATCAAGGCATGTGTCTAGTCTAACCATGTCAAATTTCGATTCATACAGGCACATATTGAAGAAATTTCAATGTTGTCCCCATTCACTAATCACTATGTGGGTTCGGTGCATGACATTTTTGGTGGTTGAATTGGAAGTTCCATGACATTTCAAGAGAGTTCCAACAAAGATTCTATGGATGGAAACAATGACATTTGACAAATATGAGACGCCCCATTATGAACGTTGTTGCAAACATGGACAATCTCAAAGATTATGTGGCCGAGACATCATACATATTCCTTGAGTCTTGAAACCCTCCCATACCGTCAAGGCATGTGTCTAGTCTAACCATGTCGAATTTCGACGCATACATTCACAGTGAAGAAATTTCAACACTGGCCCCATTCACTGCTCACTATGCGGGGTCGGTGGAAGAAATGTCACTATGTCATTCACCTTCAAGGCAAGCCCCATTCACTATTCTCACTATGAGACATCCATTATATTGAGCGTTGATGCAAACATGGATGATCTCAAATATTATGCGGGGACATCAAACATCCTTAAGTATCGAAACCCTCCCATACCTTCAAGGCAACTATCTAGTTTAACCATGTCAAATTTCGATGCATACGGGCATAGATTGAAAACATTTCAACATTGGCTCCATTCAATTCTCACTGTGCGGGGTTGGTGGAAGAAATTTGTGATGGGTGTATTTGAAGTTCCATGAAAAATTTCAAGATAGTTCTGACAATGATTCTATAGAAGGGAATGACGAATGATGACAATGAGAGGTGTAGCATGATGAACGTTGATGAAAATGTGGATGATCTCAAATATTGTGTGGGGACATCATACATCCTTGAGTATTTAAACCCTCCCATGCCATCAAGCCATGTTTCTAGTCTAACCATGTCGAATTTTGACGCATAGATGCACAGTTTGAAGAAATTTCAACGTTGTCCCCATTCACTGCTCACTATGCGGGGTCGGCGCAAGATGACATTTGTGGTGGGTGAATGACAATAGTAATAAAAATGATGAGTTGATGACATCGTCCTCAGAAGAATCTATGAGTGAATATAATGAGTTGATGACATTGTTCTCACCAACATATGTCCACTTAGTCACAGTGACACCTCTTTGATATCCTCCAACATTAAAGAAATCCCCACATCAGCAAGGAGTTTAAACATTTTCAATAAGTGTGATTCATTCATGCATTCTCCTACCTCATGGAAATTCTCTTGTGATCATTCTCACCATTATTCACATAACCCCTAAACTATATTCCCCTTAGTTACTCAATAATCCAAATTTAGAAATGACCACTGATGGCACTAAAAAGGAAGGAGATGCTTGAGGGATTGTTGAGTAGAGAAAGGAAACATTTTGACTTGTGTTGTGTATGGCATGGAAGAGATATTTTCCCTTATACTCAAATATCACTCACAGACCCACTCTATATATCGTCTCATCTCGTCTTCGTTTCGTTTTAATTTTTTGATCGGTCGAATTTTAAAGGAAACAACTATTAAAAGACATTATACTAGGGCTAGAGTACATGATGGACAACGATGACCTGTGAATGGGGCCAATGTTGAAATTTTTTCAAAATGTTTTTGTATGAAATGATCATACATCCTTGAGTCTTGAAACCCTCCCATACCGTCAATGCATGTGTCTAGTCTAACCATGTCAAATTTCGATGCATACATGCAAATATTGAAGAAATTTCAACATTGGCCCCATTCACTAGTGCTCACTATGTGGGGTCGATGCATGACATTTTTGGTAGTTGAATTGGAAGTTCCATGACATTTCAAGAGAATTCCAACAAAGATTCTACGAATGGAAACAACAACATTTGACAAATATGAGATGCCCCATTATGAACGTTGTTGCAAATATGGACTATATATTATGTGGTTGGGACATTAGACATATTCCTTGAGTCTTGAAACCCTCCCATACCGTCAAGGCATGTGTCTAGTCTAACCATGTTGAATTTCGACGCATACATGCACAGTTTGAAGAGATTTCAAGGTTGGCCCCATTCACTACTCACTATGCGAGGTCGGTGGAAGAAACTTCACTATGCTCATTCACCTTCAAGGCAGGCCCCATTCACTATGCTCACTATGAGAAATCCATTATATTGAACGTTGATGTAAACATGGATGATCTCAAATATTATGCGGGGACATCAAACATCCTTAAGTATCGAAACCCTCCCATACCTTCAAGGCAACTATCTAGTTTAACCATGTCAAATTTCAATGCATACGGGCACATATTCAAAACATTTCAACGTTGGCCCCATTCACTTCTCACTGTGCCCACAAATATCTATCATCTCCAAATAAATTGAATTCGTGTTCTTCTTAGCATATCACTTGGGTTGGTTTTTCTTGATTCACAGTTTCATTCGCTCAGGGAATTCATTCTCGGCTAATGCATTGGTCATTTTGTGAAGTCCTTTTCATGTGTTGTTTTCTAGTTATCTGTGCAGTTAATTTACCGGTTTCGTTAGGTTCCAAAGCGGGAGGATTACGCGGTCTTATTGGTATATCGCTTGGGTTTTCTTGATTCACAATTCCACTCGCTCGGGGAATTCATTCTCAGGTATGCATTGGTCTATTTGTTAAGTCTTTTCTGTTGTATTTTTCTAGTTATCTCTGCCATTAATTTCCTACTTCTATTAGGTTCCAAAGCAGGAGGATTATTGTATAATTAGAGGGTTTTAAAGGAAGATATGGGGAAGAGGAAGTCATCAAAGAAGCCAGAGGCGAAGAGAAAGCAGGAAAATTTGAGCACAGTCTTCAGTTGCCCTTTCTGCAACCATGAGAGCAGCGTGGAGTGTCGCATGTGAGTAGTTCTATGCCCATTTTTTCTTTTTTACATTCAAATCCTAATCCTAAACCTCTGCGGAGTAAGTTTTGGAAATGATGTGTGACTTGACACTGAGCCTTGTGAAAACAGTGGCTAATGTTTTCTTTCTTTTTATGGGTTTTCCTTTATGAACCCACAATGACCATACTAGTCCTCTAATTTGATAACAAATTTATTTAATATTTGAAGATGCGAAAAAAGTTGCAGAGAAGTTGAAATTTGATTCGATTAAAAGTTTGATTCAGGTTGATTAAAGTTGTCTAATCTGATGAATGTAATCTGCTATCTTTCTCATATGGAAAATTTTACCCAAAAGTAACCATGGGGATTTTGTTGTGAAGAAATTATTTGCTTATGATTTTGTTATCTTTCTCATAAAAATTGGAGTAGTGCTTGTCAATGAGCTTATTTATTTACAAGCCTATCTACCTCTAAACAGATAAACTGAGCTGATTAGGGGAAATCAAATTTCCAATGGAACCAAGACATCATTCCATTGATAGAGTGGGCCTCATGCATGCATTTAGTTATAAGAATGAGAGCAAGAAGATGGTTGACTGTGGCAGAAAAAAAGGTAGCTCACACTTAGCAAAAGTTAAAACTATTGTCCACATGTAGTTGAAGACATCTGCAACTTTTACTAGGATAGACTCCAACCATGCCGCAATAGGAACTTTATAAAAATGAGAGCAAGGATGATTTTATGGGCAAAATTTCGCTCATGGGCGAAATTAAGGGGCCTCTAATTTTCCATTTGGCGAATTTTTTGTATTAGAGTGATTTTTTAAAACTTATATCATTAGCCCGTAATTTATTTTAGGGGAAAATTCATGTAGAGGGCTAGCCCATGTTTTTAGGAGGGATACAGGATAAAAATTGTATTTTTCCCCTGGAATTTGGAGGGACAAGCTTCCATTAGCCAAATTTCTAGAAGTATGGGAATTTTTGGTAGCATCTTCACCCTGCCATTTGGTAAAATCAGGGCTTATGATTTAATTCGCCCCAATTTTGTGGTATGGGTACTCGGTAGCTACAATCTTCCCTTTGCCCAATTTCCAAAGAACAAGGGGATTTCTGAGAGCATTTTGGTCCTCCCATCTGGTATAAATTGTATGGGATCTGCCCATATATGCATTGGGTTCAATTCAAAGCTTTATGATGCGTGCTTTGTATTGTATAGCCATAGGTTTGTCTGTTTTGTGAGAACTGCAAAGGTTCTTGAGTGGGTCAACATGATTCAACTTGAAATTTGAAAGATTTCACTAACATAATTGATTAGTGCCCAATGCAGAGAGGCGTGAGGCTTTGGCAGTGAACAATTACCAGGGTTTTTTTTCGTCTTGATAGGTATTTACCTTCATCTTAGTGTGTTTCCTCATAGCAAAGAATTATGATAGCAATGATTAGTTTTCCTTGTATTTTCCCTTCTCTTCCCAACGACATTGTGTTTATGGTTAATTTAGAGAGGCATTTAAATATAGCTAGCAAAACCTTATAGTAAATCCAAGCTCAAGGAGACAACAATTCACAACACCATGTCCATGCTCTGTTTTGCAACTAATTTTATTAGATAACCATTAAAGAAGTAGCGTTGTCATTGTTTTAGTTCTTCTGGTACTAGGGTCGATGTTCCACAAATATGAAAGGATAGATTATAGAATTCGTCCATTGGGGTATCATTTCCATAAAAACTTTATCCCATGTCAGTGCCTTCAGAAGAATGAAGGTTATTTTTAGAAAGATATGTAGAGTAAGCAAAATTTGATTTTTGTTGGCTTAGTCCAAGGTCAAGGTGCCAACACTTTTGATGTCAAGGTGTCAGTGCTTTTGATGGTTTTTAGATTCATGGCTCATTTATTAATGGTGTCATGAGTATTTTTTCACATTATATTCCAATGCCACATTTTTGTTATCCTATCCATTGAATATATTGTGCCCTTCTTCCCTGTATGACAAA
Organism: Picea engelmannii; assembly: GCA_009831015.1. Classification (NCBI taxonomy): domain Eukaryota; kingdom Viridiplantae; phylum Streptophyta; class Pinopsida; order Pinales; family Pinaceae; genus Picea; species Picea engelmannii. Next base: position 34,653 of record ML810053.1, read on the forward strand.
TATTTTTATATATGAAAGGAAACCAGATATTTCCAATAAATTATGAACACCGAGACATGAACTCTTCACATTGATGGCATAGTTTCTCAAATCTACATTGGTTTCATGTTATCTGGATCCTCCATGCAAGGGTTGACCTCAATCTGTGATATAATAACCAATTTATAAAATGAGTCTAATTTCATATCCAATTTGAATCATTTCAATTGGACACCAGATGATAAAGTAGCAATCATTTCATTTCATACTTGTTTTCCAGCACTTCTTGGTAGTTCTCATCTCCATGATCGACTATTACCCAAGTCAGTTCAATATTTGATTAAATTTTATTAACTAATTTTTTGTTTCAATATGAGCCACACCCAAATTTTTTAATTTTAATTTCAATTGTCACAATGTCGAATTTCTTGCTCTATTCTATGGATCTCCTTTACCAATACCTGCATGCAATGGCTCACCTTGTCCTGAAGATGGATCATGATCTGGATCTGAAACGTCGACAATCTATTGACAACATTGTGGCCTTTCCGATCAAAACCGAAAATCCCAACCATAGCAATCTCACTCATCAACCTAAGAGGACTCAAGAACCACATAGAAAAGGTGCTAACCATTCTCTACTATAACTCATTTGGGTTTTATTGATCTCTCCTCCTGAACTTTGAATTTGTAGTCTCAATTGATTGGTCAACTTTAGATGCATTTGGGTTTTATTGAGATCTCCTTCTCAGCTAGAAATTTGCATTCTTGATTAGTTGATTTTTTTTGCCTCAATTGATTGATTAAATTTAGACACATTTTTGTTTTATTGAGATATAACAAAGAATGGATACACTTGAAGTAGAATGACCCTTTGACTTTGCATGACACATTTACAGATTTAATCTATTTTCCAATAGACAGAGAGTCATGTTTAAATCCAGATCATAAGAATGCTCAAATAGAGGTGAGATATCATTGCCACAAATTGAAGTAATTGTAACTTAAGAATAGTACAAAGACTCTGCATCATTCTCATCACTAGTGTGTGCCTCGTGAAGGTGAATTTCCATCATGTTTAGTATTGAATTCATATATATGGAAGTTGGTGTTGGATCTCAATTGTTAGTTGTTGTGACTTTTATGAGTAGTGATGATCATTCAATTTTAATATCTGTTGTCATAGACCTACTAGAAGGATCCAAACAAAGGAAGATAATGTAAGTTATAGGACAACGTAGGGGTCTCACTTCCACAACTATTGAGTATGTTCTAAGTTCCATATGTTAGGCCACAACTATAACACATATGTGACGACCAATGAGATGGAGGTAAAATAAGGGGCACTCATTCCTTTATTTTTATGATAAATTATCAATTACTCTGCACAATCACTCTCTCCATGAGACAAACACAAACATATGTAGATGGTTCTATGGAGTGTTATGTATATGTTCTAGCAACTCGTTTTGATTTAAGTTGCAGATCTTGATTTTCCAAGTATATTTTTCTTAATCCAAACTTGGATGCTAGACTCAACATTTGGGTAAATTATAGATCCAAATATTCCAAGGACGAGAGAAAGGGGAACAGAAAGAAGCAACAAGATCTTTTTTTATGTGTTTGTGTTGTTTCTAGCTGTTATAGATCAATAGTTGTTGAAGGAAGGTGAAAGTCAAGTAGGGACCTGCAATGATGTTACAATCATTCTTCAACATGAGGATAATCAAATGCTCCTCAGGTTGCAAATAGAACTTGAAAGACTACCATTTACATTTACTACACATTACTATAACAAAAGTGTAGAACCATGCATTATTAATGGTGAATTGACACTCATATTAGCCTTAACATATTTCTCCATAATATCCTTCAGTTTTTCTTGTTGAGTATTCACCTCTAGTGATAAAGGTCTCTTTGAGCATACATAACAAGATCTGTTGGGTTCAAATGGTTCTACTGGAATCGTAAGCATCTTCCTTGATGGATGTTGTAAGTAGTGTGTCATTCTATAGTTCTTTGAATCATTTCTAAGAAACTTAGTTGTTTTAATTACAATTACACCTACAATGATTGCATTTGTTGTTGCTATTGCATGAACAATATTTCATGCAATGCCTTTCTCTTCAAACAAGCTATGCAATTGGACGCCAAAAGAAGAAGATTGAATATTAGCAGTTGCAGTAACAAATTCAACAACTAACTAGTCATCTTTGTCAAATGTCAAACTCCCCATCTCCATAGAATATTTTAGGGAGAAATTTCATGAATGGGCGAAATTTAGAAGTTCAAATTTTTAAGGGGGCGAATTTTATTTTTTTTTTTAAGTAAAAAAGAGTTGGAGCCTGTTATATTAGCATTGACAAAATACAGAGCAGTGGGGGATGCCAGTTGTCCCGCCTGAGCAGGAAACCGAGACAGCTGGACATCCCTGTCCATGTAGCATCATAGTTGCAGAGTAGGCAGTAATTAGCAAAATTGGCACTGCTAACTCCCGCCCGTAGGAAACCAGGAGTAGCAGGCTGCAGCATAAGTCTGATGTTTTCAGCTAAATGTAAGACATATAGAAAGCTAACTGTCCACAGGCATAGACTATTAAAACAAAACCATAAGCAAAGTCTGGGTCTGAACATCAAGTAACCTCGGAGCCAGCGGGAGTGTCATCGTCCACAGTGTGTCGCCATCGCGCTGGAAATGCGTAAGCTCTGGCACATGTCGGGCATTGTTTCTTCGACGTAGCTCTTGAGTGCGCAGCGAAAAACATATCTAGCCTCTGCTCCAGCCTCACGATGCAGAAGGTCTGGCCATCTAGGAGATTTCTCACATCAAAGATGAGGTTGAGATAACCTCCGTCGACTGAGGGTGGCTGTGCCTGGCTGTTGTCTGCGGTCGCTCCATGCTCTTTATCTCCTGTATCTGCTCTGGTGGGTTCAGGAGGAGCTTCCTCCTCCACATAGCAAGGAGAGTAAGGTTCTTCTTTGCGGTTGTCTCCTTGATAGCTCGTTCCGCTTGCCATTCCTTGGGTGTTGTCCAAACCAAAATGCAAGCGAGGGTGCCAGTTTTCCGGGACCGTGAACAAGGTGTGCGCAGGGGGGATTTCTATTCCTTCGTCCGGGATCACCTCCTCGACAATTTCCATTCCCCGCATCCTTCGTCGTCTGGCAGCCACTGCTATTGCCTTTTCAAAATCCGCCTTTCGCTTTCGTCGTGACTTCGCTTCATGCCAAGCCGCCCCCCTTCGTGGTGTCCCTCTAATTCTCGGCATGGTGTTGCAGAGTGACAGTGCGGCCAAGCGAAGCGGCCGCACCAGTCAGACACGAGCAAACTTGTTGCAATGCCAATGCTTCTGCGAGACAGGGGTTCTCGGGAGCTCTTGGCAGCCTGGAGTTACAATGTTCACAATGAGCCCAAGCATTATGCTAATTACGATAGCCACCGCCATCCTTACCTCCATTAAAGTCGAAAACTTAGTGCGGGTACCCTCCCCTTGTGCGAGCAGGCTCCGCTGTTGAATGCGTCTGTGTAACTTCATGTCAAATTAATGGGCGTTTGATGCGAGCCGGTGAGCGCCATGCCACCGCGTCCCATCTCCCTTCCACGTGGCCGCGTCGTCCTCCCTGTCACCCCATCCGGGGAGTGAAGATCTTTGTTGGCCAGGCCTTGGCACCTCGCGAGGACCTCTGAGACTGGTGAGCCGTGGCCTTCCCAGCATAAGCGTTCCTCTCCCGTGTCCACTGCCTCATTTGCCAGGTGATCTGCCACTTTGTTTGCTTCACGTTTCACATGTGAAGTGATGATGCTGTAGTGCGGTTGAAGGTGAAGAGTGAAGTCAGCTAGCAAGCTATGGAGTCTCCAGCTGGGTGAGATCTTGTCTGGGTTGCATCCATGGAGTATTCTAGTGGCTAGCCTGATGATGACTTGGGAATATCCTTCTAGGATGACCTTATGATGGCCTTTTTCAATGGCCATTTGGAGTCCTCGGAGGAGTCCTGTGAGCTCAGACACATTGTTGGTTGTTTCTCCGAGAAATCCTGCCTCCATATCAAGGATTTGCCCTTCTGAATTTCGTAGCACGACCCCATATCCCGACGGTCCCGGGTTACCTCTGGAGGTGCCATCAAAGTTGGCTTTGATGTATTGCAGTGGAGGGGGAGACCAGTTGGTAGGATTGGTAGGTAGACCCATGTTGCGCTTTTGCTGAGGTTGGTTGCTGGTTATGGGTTGCCAATGTTGAAGAATACTTAGCTCCTCGGGACTGCATTGCTGATCTGCTACAGTCCAAGGCTTACTTCGGATCGTTTCTTTGATCAGGGATTTGATTTTCTCCCAAGTGACTTCAGGTGGAGAGGATAGGGAGTGGAATATTCGCTTGTTTCGCTCCTTCCAGATTTGCCAGAGCGTGAATCCCGGTAGCAGGGTCCAAATGCAGTTTAAAATGGGGTTGATGAAGGATATGCTATCCCAGTTTTCAATTGTGTTGTTGATGAAGCTCCGATTTCTGCTGGATTTTCGCATGAGTTGCGCCCCAAAGTCCCAGATCTATTGGTTGTAATAGCTGCCATTGAAGAGGTGCTCTTTGGTTTCCTCCGTTTGTAGGCAGAGAAAGCAGCGGGAGGGTCCTATAAGGCCTCTTTTATGGAGGTTGTCCTAGGTCAAGGTTCTGTTGTGCGCCATTAGCCAAAGAAAGGTGGAGATTTTAGGCCAGAGAGCAGGATTCCAAACCTTGCTCCAGATGCGCTCTGTTTCTGGTTCCCGTTGGTTGGCTTGTAGTGAGTAAGCTTCCCTGATGGTGAAGGCGCCAGCCGGGGTATACCCCCAACGCAAGATGTCTGGTCCTTCCCGATATCGTATTTTCCTGTTGGAGGCGTGAGCTTGCCAGGTTTGCAGATTAAGAGTTTCGAGGACTCCGAGCTCTTGATGCGAGATTTTCCAGCGACGCCAATGCTGCTGCGGGGTATGTGCTGCCCAAAAATATTTGACTTTTAGAGGGGTGTGCTGGGGGAGAGCTCTTTTGAGGTCATCTAGTTCCTCCAGTGAATCCAGTGGTTTAAGCTGCTGCCATGAATCTTGCCAGAAGAGGGCACTGCCGCCATCTTTTATTTCCCAGAAAGCGTGATTCTGGACCAGAGTGCGATTTTGCCAGGCGGTGTTCCATATGTTGGAGCCATGAATGCAGTTGTTGTGTCTAATTAGNCTTTGATCAGGGATTTGATTTTCTCCCAAGTGACTTCAGGTGGAGAGGATAGGGAGTGGAATATTCGCTTGTTTCGCTCCTTCCAGATTTGCCAGAGCGTGAATCCCGGTAGCAGGGTCCAAATGCAGTTTAAAATGGGGTTGATGAAGGATATGCTATCCCAGTTTTCAATTGTGTTGTTGATGAAGCTCCGATTTCTGCTGGATTTTCGCATGAGTTGCGCCCCAAAGTCCCAGATCTATTGGTTGTAATAGCTGCCATTGAAGAGGTGCTCTTTGGTTTCCTCCGTTTGTAGGCAGAGAAAGCAGCGGGAGGGTCCTATAAGGCCTCTTTTATGGAGGTTGTCCTAGGTCAAGGTTCTGTTGTGCGCCATTAGCCAAAGAAAGGTGGAGATTTTAGGCCAGAGAGCAGGATTCCAAACCTTGCTCCAGATGCGCTCTGTTTCTGGTTCCCGTTGGTTGGCTTGTAGTGAGTAAGCTTCCCTGATGGTGAAGGCGCCAGCCGGGGTATACCCCCAACGCAAGATGTCTGGTCCTTCCCGATATCGTATTTTCCTGTTGGAGGCGTGAGCTTGCCAGGTTTGCAGATTAAGAGTTTCGAGGACTCCGAGCTCTTGATGCGAGATTTTCCAGCGACGCCAATGCTGCTGCGGGGTATGTGCTGCCCAAAAATATTTGACTTTTAGAGGGGTGTGCTGGGGGAGAGCTCTTTTGAGGTCATCTAGTTCCTCCAGTGAATCCAGTGGTTTAAGCTGCTGCCATGAATCTTGCCAGAAGAGGGCACTGCCGCCATCTTTTATTTCCCAGAAAGCGTGATTCTGGACCAGAGTGCGATTTTGCCAGGCGGTGTTCCATATGTTGGAGCCATGAATGCAGTTGTTGTGTCTAATTAGTTGGTCTTTCGATGTGAGGGGGGCATATTTGCGCTGCCACAGTTGTGCCCAAGCTGCGGAAGGATTTTTCAGCCATCTCCACCAGATTTTAGCTCCCATCACTTGATTTAGTTTCCCAGGGTCTCGGAGTCCCAGTCCACCTTGACTCTTGGGCATGCATAGCCAATCCCAGTTGACTAAAGCCCATTTCTTTTTGGGTTGGAGGCCCTGCCAAAGAAAATTTCTTTGCAGAGTTCTAATAGCTTTGATGACTTTCTTGGGGGATGCCAGGGCCGTAAAGAGGTAAGTAGGCAGCGCTTGCAGGACAGACTTAAGGAGAACCAAACGAGAAGCGATATTGAGGGGTCTGAAGGTCCAATTACGCATTCTATTGGAGATGGAGAGGAGGAGGCTGTCCCAAGAGATGGAAGAGGCCATTGCCCCTGTTAGATGTACTCCTAGATAATTGGACGGAAGGGAGCTCCTGGGTATTCCTAAGAGTCTGGAGATGTGTCTCTGCACAGGGGCTGGAGTGTTAAAGAAGTAAAGCTTGGACTTTTCAAGGTTGAGGGTCATGCCAGAGGCCTCAGTGAAGTCAGAGAGAATAGAGTTGAGCTTGGTAGATTCCTGGGCCGAGGGAGAGTTCAGAAGGAGGGTATCGTCTATGAATTGGCTGTGTGAAGGTGCAGGCTGAATGTTGTGCAGGGGGAGGCCTTTGAGGGAACCTTCGGTGACTGCTGCTCGGAGGTAGCGTCCCAGGCCTTCCGCTAGGAGAACAAAGAAAAAAGGGGAGAGGGGGTCTCCCTGTCGGATTCCTCTAGAGGGCGAAAAGGGTTTGGATGGAACACCATTGATGAGAATGGAGAAGAAGGTCGAAGTGATGAGATTTAAGACCCAGCTTGTCCATCCCTGATCAAATCCAAAGGCGTCTAGGACTGCCCTGATGTACTGCCAGCTGGCTCTGTCGAAAGCTTTGGAGAGATCGAGTTTTATGAGCATACCTGGAGTTCTTGAAGTTTTGAGGGAGTGTATGATCTCATGTGCCAAGATGACGTTGTCCATGATTTGCCTTCCTTCCACGTACCCTGACTGCTCCTTGGAGATGACAAAGGGCAGGATGGGCTTGAGCCTGGTGGCGATGACCTTGGTGATTATTTTGTAGATGACGTTGCAGAGGGCTATAGGCCTGAAGTGTTTGGGGTTGGTGACTCGCTCCTCTTTCGGAATGAGAGTGAGGAAGGTGGCATTGAGAGCTGGTAGTACCAGACCCGATGCTCGTGACTCCTCTACTACTTCCCATACTTCTTTTTCGATCAAATCCCAGCAGTGGTGGAAGAAATCCGTGGTAAACCCGTCCGGGCCTGGGGCTTTGCCTGCGGGCATGGCTTTAACTGCTTGGCCGACTTCTTCCTGGGTAATGGGTCGGGTTAAGGTCGCATTCTGTTCCGGGGTTATTAAAGCTGGTATGTGCGCAGTGACTCTCCTGATTGCTTCCGATCTGTCTGTGACTGATTCTTTTAGAAGGTCTTGATAGTATCTGAGCAGTTCGTCCTCAATTTTGGAATGTTCTCTGATGATATTACCCTGGCTGTCCTCTAGGTGGGCAATCCTGTTGATGTGCCTTCTATGCATCATGGCTTTATGGAAAAACTTGGTGTTTTTTTCCCCCTCTTTAAGCCATTGCACTCTGGATTTTTGCTTCCATAAGATTTCCTCCTGCTTTCTTCGCTCCTCTAGTTGCATCTGAAGCTGCTCCTCTTCCTGCATGAGCTCTGTTGTTCTGGATCCTGTAATGAAGATTTATTGAATCTCCTCCAGCCTGCTTTCGATGGTCTTTATGCTTTGTATGATGTTTCCGAAGCTTTCTTTGTTCCAAAGTTTTAGCCTTTGCTTAAAGTTTTTTAAGCGCTGCTGAAATTTGTACATACATGAGCCATGATCTATTTCTGCTTGTTCCCACCAAGATTTGGCTAGTCTTTTGAAATCTGGATGCGATAGCCAGAATTTCTCGAAGCGGAACGGCTTGTATTTGGGAGGCTCTCCCGAGTCCATCTGCAGACCTAGTGGCCAGTGATCGGAGCCTGCTTTCGGTAATATCAGGCTTTCCAAGTTTGCCCCTGATTCCATGATCTCCTCTGTTACCAAAAAGCGATCCAATCTACAGGCAATGTGCTGGTTGCCTAATCTACGATTGGACCATGTAAAGGTACCATTGCTATTCTCTATATCTACTAAGTTAAGGTGGTCAATGAGAGCCTTGAACTTACCACTGTCTTGCTCCAATCTTTTGATGCCGCCTGATTTTTCTTCCAGCGTCAGGATCATGTTGAAGTCGCCGCCTATGATCCAATTTGGGGTGGTTATCAGGCTCTTGACTAGCTTGATTCGCTCCATGAAGTTGTCTTTGTCCTGGCTCCTTTGAGGTCCATATACATTTGTGATGGCTCCTTCCTGGTTCGTGCCCATTATGATGTAGTGAGCCGTGATTGTGCCGACTGTTGTAAAGGGCCTGTTGATGGTTATGTTGGCTGGATTCCAAAGTATGGCCAGGCCACCTGAGGCCCCGATGGAGTCTGTTGTGATGGAGTTACATTCTCGCCATATGCATTGGAAGATTACTTCCGCCTCTGCTCCTCTGCATTTGGTTTCTTGGAGCAGTAGAATATCAGGATTCTCTGCTATGATGCATTCTCGGAGGATCCTCTGTTTGGATCTCCCATTCAGGCCTCTTATGTTCCAGGTTATGATCTTCATAATTAAGAAGGAGGTGTGGAGTGGAGGTATCTCTCCGAGAGCTTGTGTATCTGTCCTGAGTTTATCATGAGGTTCCCTACCTCCTTAATCAGATGATGCACTGTTTTTCGTCCTCTTCTCTTGCTTTCACGCGGGATTTTCTTCGAGCCCGAGTTCTGGTCCAATGCTATGCCTAAACGTACAGTGGACCCTGCTGAGGAGTTCAGAAAGACCTTATGGACTTTGCGCAGTTGTTCCTCCGGAAGGGTTTGCAGGTTCTTTTGGTTTAGGGCTTCTTCCAACTTTTCCAAATCTATCCCTGCCAACTCTCTGTCATCCAGTATCATCGGCGTGTCCCCCTCTCCCTCTCCTCTGTCCTCCATGTGGGCTTCCTGATTTTGAGGGGAGGGGTTGGGTTGCATGTTCTCCACCTGCGGCTGTTGGGGATGCTTGAGCGGGTTCTGCACCTCCTCCTCCTCTGGTAGATGCTCAAGGATCTCGTACTGGTTCTTGGTGGCTATGCTGTGTTTGGGATCCATGGACTGCTTCTTTGCTGGATTTTTCCTTTTCGTTGTAACGGTGGTGAAGCCATCTATCTTCTTGGTGTCAGTTGCTTTGGCGGTTTGCTTGATGAGAGGGAAATCTCGGTAGAGGTGGTCGTGTTCATGACACCTGCGGCATCTGAATGGTATGTGTTCGTAGTCCAGGGTTTGCAACCAGTCCTCATCCTGGTATTCCAGGGTTACCGCGCCAGGGAGTGCTTTGGAAATGTTCATATATACACAGATCCTGGCGTATGAAGTGTATTTTCGTTGCCTGGTAGCCTCTGACGCCTTCACATATTGCCCTAGGGTGTTTCCAATGCCCATTAAAATTTCTTCCAACCAGAACTCCTGCAGTAGGGAATACAGGCGGATCCAGACCGGAGCCATGGTGAAGTCTTCTTTGTCCGGGCTAAATCTTTCGGTCCAGAAGCGAAGGAACAGCCCTGCCGAGTTGAAGAAGTATGGCCCATTTTCAAAGATTTTGTCTTTGTCCTCTAGGTTATATAATATGATTGTGAAGAAGCCCTTGGAGCTGAGTTGAAGTTCATAATCACCTTTGGGGTTCCACCAGTGCTTTATCCACTTGTTGAGGTCTCTTTCGGCCGGCCATAGCCCTAAAAATTTGCCAATGAGTGCATGCTCCCACATGAACTGCGTATGTTCGCCCACTCTGTTTGAGATGATGAGGTACCTCGGCGGCTTCTCCATCTGCGGGATGCATTTGCCTGGTTCCCATCTTCGTGGGTGCTTCGGTTGAGAGGTTCCAGCATCTGTGTCCATGTCCGCTTTGAGGCCTTGCTCCCTGGCTAGGATCTGCTCGCGTATCTGCGGCGGCGGCTCAAAGGCGGGCCGTGTTGCTCTGGTTCCTGCTTTTTCATTAGCTGCGACATTGCGGTATGAGGGGGGTTTCCCCCCCTCCTCGGCGCCCATTCTCCTGCCGCAGTAGGAGCCGTTCGATGAGAAAAGGCGCTCTTTGGTATTCTCACTGGTAATCTTTGCCTTGTGATCGATCTGTCGTCTTAGACGGGTCTAGGGTTTTGTAGAGCTCTCCCAACTCCCATAAAACATCTCGGAACAACCAACATTTTTGAATAATCCAATATCAAGGGGGCGAATTTTTACTAAAGTAGTTAAAGTAGTGTTTTCAAAAGCTTAGCCCAAATATTAAATTAAAAAATATATAGGTTAGATTATTCGTCCCCATAAAATCATAAATAAAATCGATGGAAATAGGTTTCGCCATCCAAATTTCATGACTGAACCTTCATTTCGTCTCGATTTTTTGGAATGGAGATTTCTTTGTAAGTAATTCGCCCAGAGTTTTTTAAACCAATGTGTTTTTCTAACTATTTCACTTGCATTTTTTCAAATCAGGGTTTCATGGAAATGTTTTTTCCCATGAATTTCCTTCAGAGTTTTATAGGATTTCTCCCATTGATTTATTTCAGGGTTTTATGGGACTTACTTTGCCCATGGAATTTGGATGTTTTTTTGGACTATTTCTCCTGGATTTTGTTCATTTTTCATTTTTTCAAATCGGGGCTTTATGGAATTGGGGCTTTATGGGAACAAATCCACCCATGGATTTCCTTCAGAGTTCATAGTTTTATAGGAACGATTTCACCCATCAATTTCCACATGGATTTTCGATTTCACCCATAGATTTCCTTTAGGGTTTTATGGGATTGATATTTCCCATGAAATTTGGATTTATTTAGACTTTTAAAGTTTTATGGACACACTTCTCTGCAGGATCCCTAAAATTGCAGAGAGTTTATGAATAAGGTTGGAAGATGATTTCTTTGAAGAATTCATTCTCCATTATATACATCCATACCTTCTTAACAATGACAAGAACTTAAATAATGGCAGTAAGAACTAAAATAATCAAAGGAGGTAATATAAGTGTGGGCCTAAAGAACAAAGGTGTACAGAGTCCATAGATCAAAGAACAAAAGAAATTCAAAGATATTTTACATCTCTACTCATTCTGATGTTCAAGAAAGAGGTCGTGAAGTAGCTTGGCTATATTCTATTGCTTGCCTCTTGTAACTCAGGTGCAAGATTAAATAACATTCAGATCAAATGATTACTGAACATATAACAATATTCTCACGATAGTTTTCTCTATAAATTAGTATAATCTGTATTTTCAATATTGATTGTTGTTGGGCCCTTGGGAGGTTGTTTTTTACTGAATAGATAACAATATTGTCCAAATATTTTGCTCTATAATTTAATAATCTGTATTTTCAATATTTATTGTTGTTGGGCCCTCTCATTGGTGATATGCTATATTGTGTTGTGGGATTGTCTCTCTATGACATGTTTGTGAAAGAAATCATTATTTTGATCCTCAACATTGAGTCATACTTATTTGATTAGGTCTATCACCCATTCTTCATGTGGATCAACTTCCTTGGCCTATTCATAGAGAAATACTATGTCGTGTACCACCTCCTTCAATTGAGAGTTGGCATTCTTAAACTTGGTTTGGACCCATTTATTGGGGAATTTATGGAGTCTCAACCATAAAGGAATGGTGGTGACACACTAATAGTCATGGGAGATGAGTTGAACTTGGGAAACCAAAGGTTTAGGAAAATGGTATCTCTTCCCAAAAACCATGGTCCATTCTCAAATATTTGTTTCCTTAATCTTATCTTCTAGGGGAGTAGAAAAAATGGTGGTGGTGGTGGAAAAAATGGTGGTGCACTATCCATGGGTTCTCTTCTATTACTTGAATTACTTTTCTACTATTTCGTCAATGCCTTTAATATTTAACTGGATGCACTCTTGGATTTAAAATCAAGGATATGCTTTACCCAATATGCAAAGGTTGTTGTAAAATTTCTCATTGGTGGCTTAATACTATTATTACTTACAGCCAACAACGAGAATGATCAACTATACTTTTGACCATTATGGGTTGTAAGTCCTGGAATTGGTTCTTGCTTATTAACTGGGTGGATTCTCAATGCTGGGTTGAAAGGGTTGAACTGTGTAGCTCTGTTATCTTTAATATTGTGTAATCTCCTAGACTCCTAGTCGAATTATGTCAAAATTTGTTCCCTAAGTGTTTCCTTTTTAATCAATTAATAAATAAATAAATTGCTTAACACAAGTTTTCTCATCTTCCAATGCTTTTTATTATATATATTTTTAGTACCTTAAACAAAAGGCCTTGATTTAGTAGATTTTTTTCCAACATGCATCCCAAAGATATTTTCCTTTAATCTTGATCAGTGTTCTTTTGATTTTCTTTAATGATTTTGATTCTGACATGGGCTTAAACATAACTCCCTGTTGATAAGGCACCCATGTTATCATTGTGGCCTAGGATATGTTATCCCTAAGTTTTGCACTAGACTATAGTATGGAAAAGCTAGGGCATCTCAATTATTGAGATGATTTAGATCAAAAGATGTAGGCTTACAACTGAGAACACACAGTCCTACCAAAATCCTATTCTCACCTCCTCTTCCCCAAGGAATATTCAACCCCCTCGATAAAATAAAAATCATAATTCTTATAAGAGATCCTACTTGCAATCAGTTGTAAATCATTTATTACAATCACAAGAATATTTTATTTGGTTGCAAAAGATCTGGAATGTTATGAATGAAAATCCTTCTTTAAATCTGGAAATTTTATCCTCTACCTCAAATTTTTACTTTATTACAACTTGAAAATGTTGAGCCTGATCTCCTAAAATGATGTTGAACTCCCTGGAAATGCAATAAAGTCATCTTTCAACTACCAACTATCCTCCATTAAATCTGGAACTAATTCTTGATTGTTGATTTCATGCCTGGAAAATTTGGGTGATTGGTTTCCTTGAATTCTTGTAGCTTCCCCTTCTATGCTTATCGAGCCTAGAAATGTTTGGTCTTTTTCTCATGTTCTCTTCATCTGCATATTTATCAGGGTTGCAACATGTCACATCCTCAAATTCTTCATGCATGCATTCACTTGCATGCTTCTTAGCTACCACTTTGCACTCTTCCTCAAGTGTATTACCCCCCTTTGGGTAGCGTAGCTTTTCTTCAATGTCCAACTCTGAAGGGAATTTTACTTCCACTGAATCTCATTCATGTGTTGCACCATTTGCTGGGTGAAAATCTACTGTAATCACCATCCATCTCTTCAAAATTAACAACTTGTTGGTCTTCCTTCCCCATCACATCATGTTTATCTTCTTGGACTTGTTCAGATTCTACAAATTAGCATTGACTAATTGGGCTTGGATTTCTGACTGGACAATATCACTATTTCTTTTTTTCATGTTCTCTTCATCTGCATATTTATCAGGGTTGCAACATGTTACATCCTCAAATTCTCCATGCATGTATTCACCTACATGCTTCTTAGCTACCACTTTGCACTCGTCCTCAAGTGTATTACCCCCCTTTGGGTAGCGTAGCTTTTCTTCAATGTCCAACTCTGAAGGGCAGTTTACTTCCACTGACTCTCATTCATGTGTTGCACCATTTGTTGGGTGAAAATATACTGTAATCACCATCCATCTCTTCAACATTAACAACTAGCTGGTCTTCCTTCCCCATCACATCAAGTTTATTTTCTTAGACATGTTCAGATTCTACAAATTAGCATTGACTAATTGGGCTTGGATTTCTGACTGGACAGTATCACTATTTCTTTCCATTCCTACATGTGAATCAACGATCACAATTCCAAGGATTATCAATCCACGTAGGCACCTCCATCATTGGGGTTACTTCAATTGCTTTTTTGGCCTTCTTTTTCTTTTCTTTGGCCTCAATCTTAGTTTCCATATTCTTTAACTTTTGCAATGCCCTTAGTAGAGCTTTATCAATCTCCTTTTGGGATTCACACAGAGAATTCTAGTTTTTCACTAGTCTTGTTGTTTCAAACAGTGATCGGGTCTTTATCATTTCTTCTCATTGTTCTCTTAGTAGCTATATTTTTGTAATACCTATACAAAGGAAACAGACAACCAATGTTCTCCTTTCACACACAATCACTCAACTCTAGACAAATCTTTGGTTTGACTCACTTTCAAAAATTTACAATCATGACATGATCAATGCACTCAACTTCCTTTGGAGGAAGTACAAGCAATGATTCAATGGTCTCAAAAATTTGTATTGACTTTTACTCTACTATGGTACTTAATTTTGAGGGAGCTCATATAGAGCATGTCCCAAAATGCATGAACATTTTAGGGATTTTCAGAAGCATTGTACCAGGAGTTGTGAGCTAGAGAGATTGGCATCTTGTTTATGATGGGAGAGAGAGCCTTTCTATTTCACTTCTAGAGATATGAAGATGCACTTTGGTGGAAATAGGACTGTTGTCTTTGGCATTTTCTTTTTGAAGAATATCTATTGGTGAGGACATATTGATGGGTTGAAAATAGTATTTGCAGTTGATGCCTTTACATTTTCAAGAAACATGGTTATTCTAGAGTATTTCTGGGGTCCCTTTTTTATCATTTCAGCACTATGTTGAAGATATCATTGGCAGACATGTCCATGATTGAAAACAACAGTAAGAAGGTTGTTGCTTGTGGCCTGGGACAACTTGTTAACATCTGGGCATTAATTTCAATTAGTTATTACTAGTAGAAAGGCACATTCATGGGTTGTCATCTTCAGGTCTTTTCTAATGCATTCCTGATAGCAGTGAGGGAAAAGTCACACTTAGTAGAGGAGTTATTTATGCTTAGAAGTGCCTTTTTTTTGCACTTTCCATGTGCTATTCTATAGTGGAATTAGTTCCGGATTTGAAGCCTTATTACATGCTCATCTTAGGCCATACTCATATTAGGCCCACCGCGCTACTATTGGAGGAAGATATGATGATTTCGTAGTGCTAAGGAGCCTAACTTACGCAGCTATCTCAGACAGATTACAGGTTTCAGGGACATATTTTGTGTTATTTTATGGCAGGATCCTTTGGAAGTTTCAGACCAGTGTTTCAGAAGTAAGCTTGTTCTCTGATCAGCTACTCAAAAGGTAGATTTGAAGAGGGCAGGCAGGGAAATGTTGTTTCTTCAAAGTTGTGGGGTGAATGATGTTATAACCTGGGTTTGGTTTACGACTTTGCACTATACATCATCAACAGAAGAGGTGGAATTTGAGTACTGGATTTGGAGTGGTTTATCCATGATTTAATGCTCTTATCTTGCCCTATTTTGAGCAGTATAGGGCGCCTCTTTCCAACTAGATTTAGCTCAGCCTCAACCTTTAAATTTTGGCGTTGTCTAGCTATTCTATGAAATGGCTTTTTTCCCCGGAATCCGACGATATAAATTTACACGAATCTTTATTTTTTGTTGTTCAAAATCCATTTCTGAATCCAGAAATGGATTCAACGTGCTGAAAAATCCATGGGGCACTCAAATTATACAAAAATAATTACTCAAATATACGAATCTAATAATTTATCGTTGGATTTCAGACAAATGTGATCGGGAAAAAACGTCATTTCATAAAACGTGTAGCCTACGGCTTTAAATTTTATCCAAACCAATCTGAACGCTTTCTTTGAGTCCATATTGGTTGTTATTCTTCTAGACCATGTGATGGTCTTGCATACAAATGGGAATATTTATTGAAGCATCTTTTGGGCAGTGTTTGAGTGTGCCAAAAACTCAGAATGAAGACACATTTATGGAAGAGAAAATTTTGATTCTAGCTTAAAAGGCACCTTTGTGTACTTCAGTCTATTTTCACTCTCATAACAGCCAGCAGTTAGTGTGCCCT
>ML810053.1:50823-72099 GCA_009831015.1 Picea engelmannii
ATTCATGAGCATTATGAATAAAGAATAAAAAGGAAAATGATATTAATTAAAGATTAATATTATCATTTAAATGAAAAGGTACAGTGGTTCAAATGTCAAAAGACACAATGATTCAAATTCACACCAGTTGGAAGACTATATAAACAATAAGGAATGGTGAGAAGAAGTGTAGTTGAATTTGTTGAAGTATATATATTTATATTTAATGGATTGAATGAAGGTTCATTCTATCAGGTTGGTGCCTGTTTACAAGCGTGGTCTTGTATGAGGATTGGATTCCTCACATCTCAGTTGGATATGAGATCAACAAGCTGGGACTTGTTATGAGGGTTGGATTCCTCATTTCTCAGTTGGATCTGAGAACTACAAGTTGGGTCTTGTAACAGAGAGTTGGGTCTCTCATAATTGTATGAATATGATATTCAAAGATTGATCTTATGTATTCATTCAAGTTATTTCAATAAATAAAATACTTATTCTTTTATATATTGATTGAGAAAATGAAATAAATATTTGTTGTTTAGTTAATTTGTGAAAAGTGGAAAATTGTCCAAAGTTTTTTTTGACAATGATTCACCCCCCCCCCTCTCAGTGTCAAGTACCCATTTCAACAATTGGTATCAGAGTAGGTGCCTTCAGCACAATTTAAAACACTAAAGGTAGATTCAAAAGAAATGGGTGGACAAATTGTTATCTCCACAAAAGAAGCTCCCTTATTTGATGGAACAAATTATTTATCATTGAGGGAAATTATGAAAAGATATCTAAAGTCAAGAGGATCCAGAGTTTGGGATTCGGTAGTAAGTAAGCCATGGAACTTAACTACTTAAAAGAGAAAAACCAAAACTGCAAAGGAAGCAAGGAGAAACAATTCAGTAGCCTTAAAAGCAATTCAGGATGGATTGTCAGACCAAGTCAAAGAAAAGATGCAACACTACAAATCTACTAAAGAATTATGGCTTCAACTAGAAAATTTTTATCAGAATGAAACACAGGAAGAAAAGAAATCCTATCAAAGTGAGCAACAAGATTCAGATAGAGAGGATTCCTACCAGAATAAAGAACAAGACTCTAAATAAGAGGATTCCTATCAGAATAAAGAACAAAACGCGGAAGAAGAGAGTTCTTATCAAGATAATGAAGAAGATAAAGAAAAGGAAAATTGCAATCAGATTGAAGAACATAATACAGAGAAATACATTTCTAATCAGAATGAAATGCAGGATTTGATGCTAACCCCAGTTAACAATGAAGAAGACAACCTCATCAAGGAATTGAGGAATACCTCAGTATTCACTAAAGAAAAACTATTAGATTTTAAGACTGATGTTATAACTACATTTGAAGTTATTTGTATGGAACCATGAAATGGTCTATATATTGAAGTTACTAAGTATGTTCTTGATCATCTTGAGTCCACAACTATGTGCACTCTAGAAGAGATAGAGAAACTTCAACAAAAGGATATGTGGCTACTTCAACAGTTAGATCAATCTAACCATGAAGAACATGAGAAAAAGATTCAGTTAGAAAACAAAGAAGAAGAGATTAAAATATTGAGATGGAAGAATTTAAGACACGTGACAATAAAAGAAAAGAAGAATTAAAAGAATCAAAAGGAGGTTATGTTAACATTTATCCCATGGATGAAGTAGAAGAAGAACTATCAAAGGCCAAACAGAAAGTTGATTGGAGTCTGTATGTATACCACTTTGACCATAATGATTCAGAATATAGTTTTCTTCATGACTACACTAAAGAATTTCTTGAAAAGAGTCAAAATCATATCATGGAAATAAAGGAAATGCTCAAAGACAATGAAAAAACTATATCTGAGCAAAATGTTAAGTTAGAAGAAAAAGAAGAGGAGATTAAGAAATTGAAGAATGGAATTAGTCAAGCAAAATAAGAAAAGAAGGAAGATGATGAACTTAGCGGAAACCTTGCAGATCTAAAAGAACTAAGAGAAAGCAATGTCAATCTGAAAACCCAACTTGAAGAAGCCAAAAGAAGAGAGGAGGTAGTGAGGAACCAGTTGAACAAAAGGGAAGAATCATGTCATAAGCTGGAAGTAGAAGTTGTGAATCTTAGAAAGGAGGTTGAGGAGTCAAACACTCAACTTGAGGAAATTAAAGAAAGTAAAGAAGACCTAAAGATTCATTTAACAAGGAAAGAAAAATATTACCACATGTTGGAATTGGAAATCAACAATTTCAAAAAGATAAATGAAAGTACTAATGCAGTTTTGATGACTCAAATTGAAGAATCTAAGAAAAAGGAAGAAGCCTAGAAGATCCAAATAATTAAAAAGGAAGAATCATGCCAAATGTTTGAATTAGAAGACATCAACCTAAAAATGATTCAACTATAATACAAGGAAGAAATCAAAATATTGAAAACTAAAGTTTTTGATCTAACAAAAGATATGGAAGAATTGAAGACATATAACAAAACTATTAAATGCAGATAAGTCTTGGATGAGATAGAAGAAATAATCATCAATATAAAGACTCAACTTGAACATGCTAAAGAAGTAGAAGAAGCCCTGAAGATTCAGTTGACTAAAAAGGAATAATTATGTCAAATATTGAAGTTAGAAATAATCAATCTCAAAAAGATGAATGATAATACAAATAAGATTTCCAATTTCCAAAATAGTTCAACTATCCTAGATAAGATTTAGAAAAACCAAAAATCAATTGATGACAAAACTGGTCTTGGATACAATAAGAAATAAGACAATAACAAATGGAGCACCATTTACAAACATGAGAAAGGATCATCCTTTTTAAAAGGAAAAGGTGCCAATACAAAGCAATTAAAAGTCATGAACTTTGTTAAGGAAGACAACTATGGAAGTAAAAAGGAAGAAGAAAATCAAATGATAGATCTTTCAAACCAAAATAAAATAAAGAATGGAAACACCTTCAATGGCTATTGCTTTTCTTGTCATAGCTTTGGCCATAAAGCAATGGACTGCAAGAAACTAGAGAAAGGATATACAAGAAAATCCAAAAACTCAATTAGATGTTGGAGATGTAATTTTGTTGGGCACATAGCAAAATTTTGTCATACAATGAGATGTTACAACTGTGATAGGTTTGGGCACAAATCCCAAAACTGCAAGAATTCAAAAAGTCAATATTTGAATAAGTCATTCAAGTCAGTAGAAAAACCTAATAAAAGTTGGAAGATGAAAAGAGATGACAAATCTCCAAAAACAAAATTAGAAAGAGAAGATCCAAAAATTATAATATCTCATAGAAAGATATGGAGAAGAAAATTTGAAGGAGAAAGCAAGAAAGATGATATTACACCTGGAAATGAAGAAATTAATAATAAGAACATGATTGGTAAAGGTCCTAATAAAGAATGTGCAATTCAATATGAGATAAATCAAGCTCAAGAAAAGAAAGTACCTATAGAATAATATGGGACAATATCAAATTCTAATGAAGTCTTAATTTGTTAGCCAAAGAAAGAAAATACAAAAAAAGGAAGTTTCAATTGGGTTCTACAAAATCAAAGGATCATGCCAAGAGTTTTAAAATTTAACAGGAGAAGAGACCTTGTCAAGAAGAGTTACCCTTTCAGAAACAAAGGGGGAGAGTAGTCAGAGGCAGAGAGAGCATATTGATAGGGGGAGTCATTCATTTATGTCTACCCAAGCTCATATTTTGGTCAACAAAATGTAGACAGACATAGTTTGATCATAAGGGGAGCAACTCTTTTCCATTGATGTCAAAGGGGGAGAGTAACTTCATAGAGAAAAGCATCATCATAGGGGGAGTTTGTGTATGAAGTTAGTGTGTTTCCCTCAGTGAAAAAGGGGGAGATTGTTGGACATATTGTCATTGATATGTTGTGATTGATGTCAACAGTCGATGTCATTATGATGTGATGATAAGTTCTTATGATGAATTTTCATTGCTGATTTATCATAGATGAAATTGTCATTGATGTCAACAGTATATCAGTTAGCAGAAGAATTTCAAACAGTCTGCAAAGTTAAAAGCTCAGAAGGAAAAGTGCATTGAAAGTATGCAAAGTATGAGAATGTCAAATAGTATGACAATATGCCAAAGATTAAAGCTCGGGAGGGTTAGCGAATGAATATCAAATCTCATAAGGAAGAGCGCATTGTAGAAATGTCATCGATGGAAAGACTGAGAAGTCGATTGATGCATAGGAAAAGGTGAGAAGCCTCAGCAGTCGTCTGATCAAGATATTGATGGTGTTGATCGTCTCATGTAACGAACATCAACCATATGAGTGACTGTAGGCTTAAGGACCATTGGAATATTGGTCAACGATCAGATCAAGTTGTAACCATCGGATATGCAAGCCAGATCAAGGGCAGGGATTGATTGTGGAGCGTGAAGGAAGAATTAAACTATATGTTATTTCCAATCTCGCAATTGTTCTAGATCGTCAGATCTCATCGACTCAAATATCGACGACTATGGTTGATCCACCAAATGATTAGAATAAGTCTTGATTGTTGGATATGCAAGTGCCAAATCAACAGCAGGGATATATTGCAGAGAGCGAAAGGAGAATTAAGTAAACGTGTTATTTCCAATCCCGCAATTAGTCAATATTGTCCAATCTTATAGATTCAAATATTGACGATTGTGGTTGACTCACCAACAATCGCACAACTTCAATTGTGGAGCTTGGGTGACGAATTAAACCAATCAAAATTTTTGGTTCTGCAATCCACATCGACCATCAATGGTCACTCGACAATAAATCTACGGTTGGAATCAGTTCCACTACCAACGAGCGGTTTCCATTGCGGAACTTGACGATAGTCTTAAAAGTTGTGCTAGTTGAGGACCTCACAATCATCCTTGATCATTGATCTGCTTCGAGAGCCTTCTTGACCGTTGGATCACTTTAAGTGGAAGGATAGGATAAGCAAGGAAAAAGGGTTGAGATTTCAAATACCTCAATTCCCGACAGTCGTTGGATCACTTTAAGTGGAAAGATAGGATAAGAAAAAAAATTGAGATCTCGATTACCCGAATTCCCGTCAGTCGTCGGATCACTTTCATTGGAAAGATAGGATCATCAAGGGTTGAGATCTTGAATACCAGAATACCTGACAATCGTTGGATCATTTTTAAGTGGAAGGATAGGATAAGCAAATATGAAGGGTCGTTGGATTTAAACCAAGGCAAAGCAACATCGCAAACGGATCGAGTCGTCGATCTAATATCATGATCAACAAATATCATTCATTTCAGGTTCAAATTTGTGAGGAGGTTACACTTCAGGGAATCTCACTTCGGAAGAATTGTGAAGTGGAGATATTGAATTACCCGAAGTCCCGAAGGCCAAAATTTTGAAGTCACTCTCAGCCTTCGATCTGAGATACATTTCATATAGTATTCTGATCGTTAGATCAAGGAGATGAATATGTGACACATCGAGATATCTATGTTAGTAGACTATGTCAACAAGGAAACATGGCACATTCAGATAATGACAAGTGTCAAGATGAAATAGACAGTTTAAGTATGTATAAATTAAGAATCTGAGTGACATGTGGCAGCCAGTCAGCACGTACCATGTCAATAAGTGACGTCAGCAAGTTACGTCACTCCGGGAGTTTTACTTCGGGAGTTTCACCATCAGCAAATGACCTAAGTCCCGAAAGCCGAAGACCCTATGTAAATGAGAGTCGTTCATCTCAACTCTTGATTAAGTTGTAATCGTTGATTTTTTCGAAACATCTAAACAACTCAGGATCGTCTGATCTGCTTCAGAGATTTGAAAGATTACAAAGGCTGAAAGTCGCAAAGGACGAAGTCCCGAAATAACTACAGTCGTCTATCTCATCATGCGATTAAAATGTGACCGTTGATCTTGACAAATGATCAAGCACTTATTTAGGCTAGCGCTTGGTCACCACCTGCGGTCGTATGGAATAGATAAATAAGGGTAAAATGAAGTAGCACTTAAATTGATAAGCCCGTGGTTCTACACCTATGATCATATGAAAATGGAATGAAGGAAGCGCCTCATACAGATTAATTTGACAGAGAATTAGCACTAGAAAAATACAGAGAATCGATAAAAGATCAAATATGATATGTTGGTGAACAAAGAATGTAGCAGAAGCATGAGAATGATATGATGAGTCGATCCATGTTTTTTATCAACTCATGAAGACAAAAGAACCGACACACAGTCATGATTAAAACAAAGTTAATCCATGAGCATTATGAATAAAGAATAAAAAGGAAAATGATATTAATTAAAGATTAATGTTATCATTTAAATGAAAAGGTACAATGGTTCAAATGTCAAAAGACACAATGATTCAAATTCACACCAGTTGGAAGACTATATAAACAAGAAGGAATGGTGAGAAGAAGTGTAGTTGAATTTGTTGAAGTATATATATTTATATATAATGGATTGAGTGAAGGTTCATTCTATCAGGTTGGTGCCTGTTTACAAGTTGGGTCTTGTATGAGGATTGGATTCCTCACATCGTAGTTGGATCTGAGATCAACAAGGTGGGAATTGTTATGAGGGTTGGATTCCTCATTTCTCAATTGGATCTGAGAACTACAAGCTGGGTCTTGTAACGGAGAGTTGAGCCTCTCATAATTGTATGAACATGATATTCAAAGATTGATCTTATGTATTCATTCAAGTTATTTAAATAAATAAAATACTTATTATTTTATATATTGATTGAGAAAATGAAATAAATATTTGTTGTTCAGTTAATTTGTGAAAAGTGGAAAATTGTCCAAAGTCATTTTTGACATTGATTCAACCCCCCCCCCCCTCGCGTTGAGTGTCAAGTACCCATTTCAACAGAGGATTGAAGTGGTGAAGGCCCAACTGGAGGGACTTAGTTTCCCGATTCCATTATGTGTCGTTACAGAAGTTTGTCACCTATGTACTTTTGTTGATTACATTAATAGAAATACTCTTTTCTCGTCCAATTATATGTCGCAAATATTTGTATTACTTTCCATGGGCATATTTGTTATACATGTTAATGGATTATGCTAGTTTATATGCTAACATTCTATATAATTTCTATATTTTTGTACATCTTGATTGTTGAGGACAAGTTGTAGGCATTAAGATTTCGGCCGTGAGCTCAACCGCGCTCTTCTTCGAACATCCGGACGAGGTTGAATTCTAGCCTTATCTTGTTAGCATCTCTATTTATCTAGAATAATTGAGATTAGATTTGATTTATGGGTGTCGTTCTGTCTATTGTGGTTTACCTCTTGCCATAGAGATTTTCCTCGTAATAGAATTCGTGACTCCACTGGGGATGATCTCCCTTTTGGGGTATTGGGTGATTTTTTTCTTTTATTGATGTTTGTTTTCCTGAGTTTATATGTCCCTTGTTGCTTGACAACATTTATTTTTCTATGCATATGAGTTTCTTGGCCTAACCCTTTCCTAAGCAGTGTCTTCTTTTATATACACGGGTTTTCCTTTGAAAGTCGTGTACATACGTGATTTGTCTGTCTTTAGGGAGCGTACATATGCCTATGTTCCCTTAACAGTCGCGTACACTATCTTCTGATCCTTTTTCATTGAGTTTAGTGTTTGTTGGGTGAGTTTTTTCAGTTGATAAGACTTCTTGGGTCCTTTTCCTGATTGTTGAGTGCCTACAGAGTGATAGGGAGTTGCGTTATTAGCCAATCTTTTGGGAGAACTCATTTCTTGTCATTTTTTTCATTTATTGTCCTTGCATTATGGTCTAGGTAGTCACTTCTTAGTGTCTTTCTTGGCTTGTCTCTTGTGCTTGCAGTAGGGTCTGCCTGAGAAGTTGTTTATTCAGTCCTTGCATTTTCATTTCATTATATTGAAAATACAAAAACATTTTGCTTTGTTGCATTTTATTCAGAGCATTTTCACTTTTGTTTGAATTACATTAGTTTTGGCATGTTAGGAAAGATTGCACTTCATTGAATTTGTAGAGATTGCATTCTAAGAAAAACATTTAGAAGCATAGCATATCCTTGAAAATCAAGACTAGTACTTAGGAGTGTTTTTATATTTGCTTCTTTTTATATATGTTGAGTCATTATACCATCAGTTTCATGATCGCACCTATTGAGTAAGAAAAATCGATTAAAATTAACATTGAATAATTAAAATTGATTAAAAACGATTTTATTTTTCATGGTACATAAACAAGTGTAGGACCTAGGGCCTTGGAATAGGATTTTTGTGAGTAAACTTCTCCAAGGATATAAAACTCAATGTATGTGTATGACCAGGGAGTGGTGAAATCCATTGTGTAATCAGTGTCCTTAAGAGGCTTCGCTCATACCGGAGTTAAGCACGAGGTCACGTAAAGTTGGTTGCAGAGATAGCCCTCTAATACCTTCCTAGTGCCAGAGATATTTCCAGGGTTCTATTCGTATTTAGGGGTTTCAATACTGCTTGTACCTCCTTGAGAGACGATGATTTTGATATTTTGATCTTTTCTACCCTTCCCATATGGTGGATCGGACCTATGAATGTTTTTCTGAGCATTGTTTATAGCATGGTGACTTTAGTTTCTTCACCTAGGTATCCACATAGGTTACTTGCAGGGGTTATTCTACAGGTACCCTGAGTCAGATAGGGATCGAACAACATACAAACTTTATGGACAATTTTCTCTCTAGAGGAATCTGACTGACTGCGTTGTGAAGCCTACAAGGGTCCTTATAATTGGTTCGGTTACCTCCACTCTATTGTTCGGGAGTCTCATCCCCTCTTGGGAGAGGCATAACTTCTTTAGTTCGGGAGGTCCCTTCAACCATCATATCTTGTTTGTGTGAATTGGCCTTTAATTTTATTTAGGAGTGTGCTCTTTGGTTATTAGTTGGCCTTAGGAGTTTGTATTTGCATCCTAAGTTGTGAGTCACTGTGGAGAAAGACCAGCCTCCTTGTCAGTCCCTTCGTCTTCTAAATATACCACCACGGTTCAGTCCTATATCAAAGTCATCTTCTAAAAGACGTAGAATTAATAAATGTGGTACATATATCTCCACCTCCCATACTCATGATTGTCCTACCATGAGTATTGATTAAGATATGAATGTATCAGGAAGTCATTCGACTCCAGCCTTCGTTATAGTTAGTGGGGTCCCCTTGACTCCTACATCATCGATGGTTTGGATTTCAGAGAATCCATTGATTAATACTTCCCAACCCATGGTCTCTGCTCAGCCCATGGGAACAAATCCTTTTGTATTCTCATGCGGTACACCTAATCATAGTACTCAACCAATGCCTTGGGCCTATAATCCTTTCTCTTTTGGAATGCTATACATGACTTCACACTTGCCATCCTCTATTTCGACATCTAATGTGAATCCTAGTTTTAGGTATGGGGGAACGATGCCTCCTTATACTCCTTTCTCATTTGGTGGAGGTCATATCTCTCAACCAAATCCCATGATAGGAGTTTGGAATCATCATTCCTTTAGACCCAACCATAGCTTCAATCTTCCAGGATGGAATGCTCAAATGGTCGGTTCTTCTACTTCTTATATCCCATCCATCATTCCTTCTTCCACAACATTGATTCCTACAAACGATTTTATTATGGAAAACCTTCCTCCAACCTCTGGTGTTTCATCAGGGGGGGTCAATTTCATGGTATGGGAAACCTCCATCATGGAGTTCCTTTGTATGGGGGAAATATATATCCTCACATGAGTAATCCTTATCATGTCGCTTTCTCCTCACAAGCAGTTTCCTCGAGGATGGTTCCCTTACAACATTTTATGAATCAATTGGGAGGAGAATAATATTCTATTGGAGAGGGACATGGTGTATACCAAAACCCTAGTTGGCCTACTATCTCTCAAAACCAATCTTTCTCAGGAGTTTAGTCTCAGACGTCGCAACCCCGACTCCCTTTTCTAGCCACGTTAAATATGCGAGACTTGTCAAAATTGATGAATGACCTAGTGTGTCACGATCCGTGATTGCCCCCCATCCCTACCAATATTCCCTCTGAAATTCCAAAGTTTGAGGGAAAGACTGGTGAGGACCCAGGCGATCGTGTGACTACCTTTCACCTATGGTGCTTGTCTAACTCCCTTATTGACGATTTTGTTCATTTGAGACTATTTAAATGCACCCTTATGGGGGTTTCCGTGAAGTGGTACATCGAGATACCTGAGGGAACTTATGGAACTTTCAATCATATGGTACTTGTTTTTCTCAACCACTTCCAATTGTTAGTTCGTTACGATGTTGGCATATAAATTTTATCAGCTTTTCATCAAGATAAGGCCACCCACATCTTCGATCATATTCAAGGGTGGCGTAGATGGAAGAGGTTGATTAAAGCTTACATTCCTCCAGATTTTCTATTGGAATGGTTCCACAAGTCCTTATTGCTTTATATTTCGAAGGATGTTTCTACATTCGGAGTGACATCTAAGGAAGAGGCCATCTTCAAGTCCTGGCAGTTAGATATTATATATGCTCAGTTTGGGTTGCTCTACGAAATTATACAGGATGCACCATGGTCCAATTATGATCCTAGACAAAAGCTTGGTCCTCATGCCGACGACATCGTAGGCTCTGCAAATGCTAATAATGCAGACCTGGTGACGAACCAATTGAAAGATTTGTCTCTTAACTCGTATGCAGTAGGACATGCTATGAATTTGTGTGCACCCACCCAGTCAGTGGATGTGAATTATATGCAGTCGATGAACCCAAACGGTAGCCAACAACCCAGAGAAAACAATAATAAAGTTCATGGTAATAACCGTAAGGGTGGGAAGAATAATAAAGACAGGGATGAAAATAATAATGATAAACCTAACAATAATGTCAGTGAGGGAAATAAAGAAGAGAGGAAGGTGAAGTTTCCTTGTAAACTTTGTAAATATGATCACCTTACCCACTTGTGCCCCAAAATTGAGGAAACCTCGAGGCTCATATCCCAATAACCTGTTGTGTTGACAAACTCATTTCCACATAACCAAAATATGACCTCAGGAGCCTTCAACATCATAATTGCATCGAGTGGAAGTCAAAATCCCTCGACACATGACGGCGGCCATCTATGTGTCAATATGGTTAAATATGTGGTTAGTGTAGCCACTTGAACTCATGATTATGGTTATTTGAAACCT
The DNA here is from genome assembly GCA_009831015.1 of Picea engelmannii. Lineage (NCBI taxonomy): Eukaryota > Viridiplantae > Streptophyta > Pinopsida > Pinales > Pinaceae > Picea > Picea engelmannii. Next base: position 61,956 of record ML810053.1, read on the forward strand.
GTTGTAGGTCTAGATCCTCCTCCTTCGAAAACACCTTTTTGTATTGATAAGTCAGAACCTCTGCCTTGTGTTCTGAAAGGAGCCCTTAAGCACTCTACCCACAATCATAATTCCAGAGCTGCCCAAAATTACTTGATTTTCGAGGATTTGGGTCATTCTTCGTGCACTATGTCACCTTTGGAGGTGCTCCAGACGTGTCCCACTCAAAGGAATTCCTTGTTATCTACTTTAGGAGCTCTAGACCTGAGTGGCTCAAACGTTGACAAGTTCGATGTTGTGGATGTCAAGCCTTTCTTTCCTTACCATGTGGCCTTTCAAATCCACGTAGAGGGTATGAATGTCACCATCAAGTGTATTTTCATTGATGAAGGTGCTTTGATGTCCATAATGTCTCTATATTGTTGGAAATCCATTGGCTCTTCGCCACTTTCCCAATCCATGACCATGTTAACTACATTTGATGGGCGTTCTTTTATACCCCATGGTATCCTTCCTGCTTTCCTAGTCCAGTTAAGCAACAAGACTGTGGAGGTCTAGGTCTAGGTGGTCGAAGCACCTATCGAATACAATATTTTACTGGGTTGTAATCACTAGTACATACTGTGAAAATTTTGACATTCTATTTGCGGCGTTATGGACAAAATTGGCCATATAGTCGAAAAATAGATGAAATTTTTTTTTTTTCCACATTGCCCGATAACGTCGCTATTGCCATGTTGATGTCTCTCTTGTCACGTTGTCGTCGCTCTTTCCACGTTATCATATCTCTTTCCACATTTGCCACATAGTCATCTCTCTTGCCACGTTTGTGACATAGTCGTCTCTCTTGCCACATTTGTGAAGATAGTTGTCGTAGTTGCGACATTGTGGAAACTAGGTTTTCCCCCTCCAATGGTCACCTAGTATTTTGACCAAGTCAACTTTGATTTGGTCAATGATCGTCGGAATTGCGACATTATAAAATCTATAAATATGTTGCATTTTATGGATGTTGCGACAATTTTTCTATAATAAAAACACTTCAAAAAGGATTTGCGGGTCTTCTCGGCTAGAGTACAACTATTAAAAGACATTGTACTAGGGCTCTTCTCATTTCATTTTAATTTTATGATCGGTCGAATTTTAAAGGAAACAACTATTAAAAGACATTGTACTAGGGCTAGAGTACATGATGGGAAACGGTGACCTGTGAATGGGGCCAACATTGAAATGTTTTCAAAATGTTTCTATATGACATCATACATCCTTGAGTCTTGAAACCCTCACATACTGTCAAGGCATGTGTCTAGTCTAACCATGTCAAATTTCGATGCATACAGGCACATATTGAAGAATTTTCAAAGTTAGCCCCATTCACTGCTCACTATGCGGGGTCGATGCATGGCATTTTTGGTGGTTGAATTGGAAGTTCCATGACATTTCAAGAGAGTTCCAACAAAGATTCTACAAATGGAAACAATGACATTTGACAATGAAATGCCCATTATGAACGTTGTTGCAAACATGGATGATCTCAAAGATTATGTGGTCGGGACATTATACATCCTTGAGTCTTGAAACCCTCCCATATCGTCAAGGCATGTGTCTAGTCTAACCATGTCAAATTTTGATGCATACAGACACATATTGAAGAAATTTCAACGTTGGCCCCATTCACTAGTGCTCACTATGCGGGGTCGGTGCATGACATTTGTGGTGGTTGAATTGTAAGTTCCATGACATTTCAAGAGAGTTCCAACAAAGATTCTACGGATGGAAACAACAACATTTGACAAATATGAGACGCCCCATTATGAACGTTGTTTCAAACATGGACGATCTCAAAGATTATGTGGCCAGGACATAAAACATCCTTGAGTCTTGAAACTCTCTCATACCATCAAGGCATGTGTCTAGTCTAACCATGTCAAATTTCGATGCATACAGGCACATATTGAAGAAATTTCAACGTTGGCCCCATTCACTAATCACTATGTGGGGTCGGTGCATGACATTTTTGGTGGTTGAATTGGAAGTTCCATGACATTTCAAGAGAGTTCCAACAAAGATTCTACAGATGGAAACAACGACAAATGACAAATATGAGACGCCCCATTATGAACGTTGTTGCAAACATGGACAATCTCAAAGATTATGTGGCCGAGAAATCATACATATTCCTTGAGTCTTGAAACCCTCCCATACCGTCAAGGCATGTGTCTAGTCTAACCATGTCGAATTTCGATGCATACATGCATAGTGAAGAAATTTCAACGTTGGCCCCATTCACTGCTCTCTATGCGGGGTCGGTGGAAGAAATGTCACTATGTCATTCACCTTCAAGGCAAGCCCCATTCACTATTCTCACTATGATACATCCATTATATTGAGCGTTGATGCAAACATGGATGATCTCAAATATTATGCGGGGACATCAAACATCCTTAAGTATCAAAACCCTCCCATGCCTTCAAGGCAACTATCTAGTTTAACCATGTCAAATTCTGATGCATACGGGCACAGATTGAAAACATTTCAACATTGGCCCCATTCACTGCTCACTGTGCGGGGTCAGTGGAAGAAATTTTTGATGGGTGTATTTGAAGTTCCATGAAAAAATTCAAGATAGTTCTGACAATGATTCTATAGAAGGGAATGACGAATGATGACAATGAGAGGTGTATCATGATGAACGTTGATGAAAATGTGGATGATCTCAAATATTGTGTGGGGACATCATACATACTTGAGTATTTAAACCCTCCCATACCGTCAAGCCATGTTTCTAGTCTAACCATGTCGAATTTCGACGCATACATGCACAGTTTGAAGAAATTTCAACGTTGTCCCCATTCACTACTCACTATGCGGGGTCGGTGCAAGATGACATTTGTGGTGGGTGAATGAAAACAGTAATAAAAATGATGAGTTGATGACATCGTCCTCAGAAGAATCTATGAGTGAAAATAATGAGTTGATGACATCGTTCTCACCAACATATGTCCACTTAGTCACAATGACACCTCTTTGATATCCTCCAACATTAAAGAAATCCCCACATCAGCAGGGAGTTTAAACATTTTCAATAAGTGTGAGTCATTCATGCATTCTCCTACCTCATGGAAATTCTCTTGTGATCATTCTCACCATTATTCACATAACCCCTAAACTATATTCCCCTTAGTTACTCAATAATCCAAATTTAGAAATGACCATTGATGGCACTGAAAAGGAAGGAGAGGCTTGAGGGATTGTTGAGTAGAGAAAGGAAACATTTTCCCTTGTGTTGTGTATGGCATGGAAGAGATATTTTCCCTTATACTCAAAGATCACTCACAGACCCACTCTATATGTCGTCTCATCTCGTCTTCGTTTCGTTTTAATTTTTTGATCGGTCGAATTTTAAAGGAAACAACTATTAAAAGACATTGTATTAGGGCTAGAGTACATGATGGACAACGATGACCTATGAATGGGGCCAATGTTGAAATTTTTTCAAAATGTCTTTGTATGACATGATCATACATCCTTGAGTCTTGAAACCCTCCCATACCGTCAATGCATGTTTCTAGTCTAACCATGTCAAATTTCGATGCATACATGCACATATTGAAGAAATTTCAACATCGGCCCCATTCACTAGTGCTCACTATGTGGGGTCGATGCATGACATATTTGGTAGTTGAATTGGAATTTCCATGACATTTCAAGAGAATTCCAACAAAGATTCTACGGATGGAAACAACAACATTTGAAAAATATGAGATGCCCCATTATGAACGTTGTTGCAAATATGGACGATCTCAAATATTATGTGGTCGGGACATTAGACATATTCCTTGAGTCTTGAAACCCTCCCATACTGTCAAGGCATGTGTCTAGTCTAACCATGTTGAATTTCGACGCATAAATGCATAGTTTGAAGAGATTTCAAGGTTGGCCCCATTCACTACTCACTATGCGGGGTCGGTGGAAGAAACTTCACTATGCTCATTCACCTTCAAGGCAGGCCCCATTCACTATGCTCACTATGGGAAATCCATTATATTGAACGTTGATGCAAACATGGATGATCTCAAATATTATGCGTGGACATCAAACATCCTTAAGTATCGAAACCCTCCCATACCTTCAAGGCAACTATCTAGTTTAACCATGTCAAATTTCGATGCATATGGGCACATATTCAAAACATTTCAACGTTGGCCCCATTCACTTCTCACTGTGCCCACAAATATCTATCATCTCCAAATAAATTGAATTCGTGCTCTTCTTAGCATATCACTTGGGTTGGTTTTTCTTGATTCAAAGTTTCATTCGCTCAGGGAATTCATTCTCGGCTAATGCATTGGTCATTTTGTGAAGTCCTTTTCATGTGTTGTTTTCTAGTTATCTGTGCGGTTAATTTACCGGTTTCGTTAGGTTCCAAAGCAGGAGGATTACGCGGTCTTATTGGTATATCGCTTGGGTTTTCTTGATTCACAGTTCCACTTGCTCGGGGAATTCATTCTCAGGTATGCATTGGTCTATTTGTTAAGTCTTTTCTGTTGTATTTTTCTAGTTATCTTTGCCATTAATTTATTGCTTCTGTTAGGTTCCAAAGCAGGAGGATTACTGTATAATTAGAGGGTTTTAAGGGAAGATATGGGGAAGAGGAAGTCATCAAAGAAGCCAGAGGCGAAGAGAAAGCAGGAAAAGTTGAGCACAATCTTCAGTTGCCCTTTTTGCAACCACGAGAGCAGCGTGGAGTGCCGCATGTGAGTAGTTCTATGCCCATTTTTTTCTTTTTTAAATTCAAGTCCTAATCCTAAACCTTTGCGGAGTAAGTTTTGGAAATGATGTGTGACTTAACACTGAGCCTTGTGAAAACAGTGGCTAATGTTTTCTTTCTTTTTATGGGTTTTCCTTTATTAACCCACAATGACCATACTGGTCCTCTAATTTGATCACAAATTTATTTAATATTTGAAGATGCGAAAAAATTTGCAGAGAAGTTGAAATTTGATTCGATTAAAAGTTTGATTCAGGTTGATTAAAGTTGTCTAATCTGATGAATGTAATCTGCTATCTTTCTCATATGGAAAATTTTACCCAAAAGTAACCATGGGGATTTTGTTGTGAAGAAATTATTTGCTTATGCTTTTGCTATCTTTCTCATAAAAATTGGAGTAGTGCTTGTCAATGAGATTATTTATTTACAAGCCTATCTACCTCTAAACAGATAAACTGAGCTGATTAAGGGAAATCAAATTTCCAATGGAACCAAGACATCATTCCATTGATGGAGTGGACCTCGTGCATGCATTTAGTTATAAGAATGAGAGCAAGAAGATGGTTGACTGTGGCAGAAAAAAAGGTAGATCACACTTAGCAAAAGTTAAAACTACTGTCCACATGTAGTTGAAGACATCTGCAACTTTTACTAGGATAGACTCCAACCATGCCGCAGTAGGATCTTTATAAAAATGAGAGCAAGGATGATTTTATGGGAAAAAATTTCTCTCATGGGCGAAATTAAGGGGCCTCTAATTTTCCATTTGGTGAATTTTTTGTATTAGAGTGATTTTTTTAAACTTATATCATTAGCTTGTAATTTATTTTGGGGGGAAATTCGTGTAGAGGGCTAGCCCATGTTTTTAGGAGGGATACAGGATAAAAATTGTATTTTTTCCCTGAAATTTGGAGGGACAAGCTTCCATTAGCCAAATTTCTAGAAGTATGGGAATTTTTGGTAGCATCTTTGCCCTGCCATTTGGTAAAATCGGGGTTTATGGTTTAATTCACCCCAATTTTGTGGTATGGGTACTCGGTAACTACAATCTTCCCTTTGCCCAATTTCCAAAGAACAAGGGGATTTCTGAGAGCATTTTGGTCCTCCCATCTGGTATAAATTGTATGGGATCTGCCCATATATGCATTAGGTTCAAATTAGAGCTTTATGATGCATGCTTTGTATTGTATAGCCATAGGTTTATCTGGTTTGTGAGAACTGCAAAGGTTCTTGAGTGGGTCAACACGATTCAACTTGAAATTTGAAAGATTTCACTAACATAATTGATTAGTGCCCAATGCAGAGAGGCATGAGGCTTTGGCGGTGAACAATTACCAGGGTTTTTTTTCATCTTGATAGGTATTTACCTTCATCTTAGTGTGTTTCCTCATAGCAAAGAATTATGATAGCAATGATTAGTTTTCCTTGTATTTTCCCTTCTCTTCCCAATGACATTGTGTTTATGGTTAATTTAGGGAGGCATTTAAATATAGCTAGCAAAACCTTATAGTAAATCCAAGCTCAAGGAGACAACAATTCACAACACCATGTCCATGCTCTGTTTTGCAACTCATTTTATTAGATAACCGTTAAAGAAGTAGCATTGTCATTATTTTAGTTCTTTTGGTACTAGGGTCGATGTTCCACAAATATGCAAGGATAGATTATAGAGTTCGTCCATTGGGGTATCATTTCCATAAAAACTGTATCCCATGTCAGTGCCTTCAGAAGAATGAAGGTTATTTTTAGAAGGATATGTAGAGTAAGCAAAATTTGATTTTTGTTGGCTTAGTCCAAGGTCAAGGTGCCAACACTTTTGATGTCAAGGTGTCAGTGCTTTTGATGGTTTTTAGATTCATGGCTCATTTATTAATGGTTTCATGAGTATTTTTTCACATTATATTCCAATGCCACTTTTTTGTTATCCTATCCATTGAATATATTGTGCCCTTCTTCCCTGTATGACAAATATTTTTATATATGAAAGGAAACCAGATATTTCCAATAAATTATGAACACCGAGACATGAAATCTTCACATTGATGGCATAGTTTCTCAAATCTACATTGGTTTCATGTTATCCGGATCCTCCATGCAAGGGTTGACCTCAATCTGTGATATAATAACAAATTTATAAAATGAGTCTAATTTCATATCCAATTTGAATCATTTCAATTGGACACCAGACGATAAAGTAGCAATCATTTCATTTCATACTTGTTTTCCAGCACTTCTTGGTAGTTCTCGTCTCCATGATCGACCATTACCCAAGTCAGTTCAATATTTGATTAAATTTTATTAACTAATTTTTTGTTTCAATATGAGCCACACCCAAATTTTTTAATTGTAATTTCAATTGTCACAATGTCGAATTGCTTGCTCTATTCTATGGATCTCCTTTACCAAAACCTGCATGCAATGTCTCACCTTGCCCTGAAGATGGATCCTGATCTGGATCCGAAACGTCGACAATCTATTGACAACACTGTGGCCTTTCCTATCAAAACCGAAAATCCCAACCATAGCAATCTCACTCATCAACCTAAGAGGACTCAAGAACCACATAGAAAAGGTGCTAACCATTCTCTACTATAACTCATTTGGGTTTTATTGATCTCTCCTCCTGAACTTTGAATTTGTAGTCTCAATTGATTGGTCAACTTTAGATGCATTTGGGTTTTATTGAGATCTCCTTCTCAGCTAGAAATTTGCATTCTTGATTGGTTGATTGTTTTTTGCCTCAATTGATTGATTAAATTTAGACACATTTTTGTTTTATTAAGATATAACAAAGAATGGATACACTTGAAGTAGAATGACCCTTTGACTTTGCATGACACATTTAGAGATTTAATCTATTTTCCAACAAACAGAGAGTCATGTTTAAACCCAGATCATAAGAATGCTCAAATAGAGGTGAGATATCATTGGCACAACTTGAAGTAATTGTAACTTAAGAATAGTACAAAGACTCTACATCATTCTCATCACTAGTGTGTGCCTCGTGAAGGTGAATTTCCATCATGTTTAGTATTGAATTCATATATATGGAAGTTGGTGTTGGATCTCAACTGTTAGTTGTTGTGACTTTTATGAGTAGTGATGATCATTCAATTTTAAGATCTGTTGTCATAGACCTACTAGAAGGATCCAAACAAAGGAAGATAATGCAAGTTACAGGACAGTGTAGGGGTCTCACTTCCACAGCTATTGAGTATGTTCTAAGTTCCATAGGTTAGGCCACAACTATAACACAGATGTGACGACCAATGATATGGAGGTAAAATAAGGGGCACTCATTCCTTTATTTTTATGATAAATTATCAATTACTCTGCACAATCACTCTCTCCATGAGACAAACACAAATTGTCATTTTCATGTCCAGGACTAAAACATATGTAGATGGTTCTATGGAGTGTTATGTATATGTTCTAGCAACTCGTTTTGATTTAAGTTGTAGATCTTGATTTTCCAAGTATATTTTTCTTAATCCAAACTTGGATGCTAGACTCAACATTTGGGTAAATTATAGATCCAAATATTCCAAGGACGAGAGAAAGGGGAACAGAAAGAAGCAACAAGATCTTTGTAAGACTGATGAAACCCTTGTAATTTTACGTGTTTGTGTTGTTTCTAGCTGTTATAGATCAATAGTTGTTGAAGGAAGGTGAAAGTCAAGTAGGGACCTGCAATGATGTTACAATCATTCTTCAACACGAGGATAATCAAATGCTCCTCAGGTTGCAAATAGAACTTGAAAGACTACTATTTACATTTACTACACATTACTATAACAAAAGTGTAGAACCATGCATTATTAATGGTGAATTGACACTCATATTAGCCTTAACATATTTCTCCATAATATCCTTCAGTTTTGCTTGTTGAGTATTCACCTCTAGTGATAAATGTGTCTTTGAGCATACATAACAAGATCTGTTGGGTTCAAATGGTTCTACTGGAATCATAAGCATCTTCCTTGATGGATGTTGTAAGTAGTGTGTCATTCTATAGTTCTTTGAATATTTCTAAGAAACTTAGTTGTTTTAATTACAATTACACCTACAATGATTGCATTTGTTGTTGCTATTGCATGAACAATATTTCATGCAATGCCTTTCTCTTCAAACAAGCTATGCAATTGGATGCCAAAAGAAGAAGAATGAATATTAGCAGCTACAGTAACAAATTCAACAACTAACTAGTCATCTTTGTCAAATGTCAAACTCCCCATCTCCATAGAATATTTTAGGGCGAAATTTCATGAATGGGCGAAATTTAGAAGTTCAAATTTTTAAGGGGGTGAATTTTTACTAAAGTAGTTAAAGTAGTGTTTTCAAAAGCTTAGCCCAAATATTAAATTAAAAATATATATAGGTTAGATTATTCGTCCCCATAAAATTGTAAAGAAAATCGATGGAAATAGGTTTCGCCATCCAAATTTCATGACTGAACCTTCATTTCGCCTCGATTTTTTGGAATGGAGATTTCTTGGTAAGTAATTCGCCCAGAGTTTTTTAAACCAATGTGTTTTTCTAACTATTTCGCTTGCATTTTTTCAAATCAGGGTTTTATGGAAACCTTTTTTCCCATGGATTTCCTTCAAAGTTTTATAGGATTTCTCCCATTGATTTATTTCAGGGTTTTATGGGACTTACTTTGCCCATGGAATTTGGATGTTTTTTTGGACTATTTCTCCTGGATTTTGTTCATTTTTCATTTTTTCAAATCAGGGCTTTATGGAATCGGGGCTTTATGGGAACAAATCCACCCATGGATTTCCTTCAGAGTTCATAGTTTTATAGGAACGATTTCACCCATCAATTTCCACATGGATTTTCAATTTCACCCATAGATTTCCTTTAGGGTTTTATGGGATTGATTTTTCCCATGAAATTTGGATTTCTTTAGACTTTTAAAGTTTTATGGACACACTTCTCTGTAGGATCCCTAAAATTGCAGAGAATTAATGAATAAGGTTGGAAGATGATTTCTTTGAAGAATTCATTCTCCATTATATACATCCATACCTTCTTAACAATAACAAGAACTTAAATAATGGCAGCAAGAACTAAAATAATCAAAGGAGGTAATATAGGTGTGGGCTTGAAGAACAAAGGTGTACAGAGTCCATAGATCAAATAACAAAAGAAATTCAAAGATATTTTACATCTCTACTCATTTTGATGTTCAAGAAAGAGGCTGTGAAGTAGCTTGGCTATATTCTATTGCTTGCCTCTTGTAACTCAAGTGCAAGATTAAATAACATTCAGATCAAATGATTACTGAACATATAACAATATTCTCACGATAGTTTTCTCTATAAATTAGTATAATCTGTATTTTCAATATTGATTGTTGTTGGGCCCTTGGGAGGTTGTTTTTTACTGAAT